>VZSF01000627.1:806782-911583 GCA_013398295.1 Chionis minor
CCAACACACACATTTTACCTTTTTTATATTACTGTGTTTTTAAATTTTAAAAAAACCTGAAAAACCTTGTTTAGCTTTAAATTTGACCATAAGACATTAATTCAAATCACCTGAGCATAGCTGAACACAGCCCAATTCTCAAAAATATTTTACAACACTCCAAAAATGCTTTACCTTGGTGCAGAGCTTCCCCAGGCTCCATGCTTGTCTGTCAGAATATTGATAATTTTCTGTATTAGTTGAGTTGCAGTCACCTGGTCTCGGTACTTTGCTGCCATTATCAAATGGTGACACATTCTTTCTTCTTCCCGTTTGTCTGCAGAATACTGGGCACACAGTGACTAGGAAGAAAATAAAGACTTTATTACTTTACATTTTAATTATACGATCCAAAGGAACTTGGAAGCACTTCATAATTAATTACTTATACAAAACCCTTGAGAAACAAGAATTAACCCCATTTTAAAGGTCTGAGAATTGAGGCACTGCGCAGCTGCCCACAGTAAACCTTTCCAGATCGCCAAGCAGAGGAACTCGGTTTGTCACAAATTCTTTAACCACGTTCCAGACATGCTCAGGATTTAGCAAATGCCAACACATTAGTGGCCTGATTACATAAGAAAACGTATAGGCACAACCACTTTTATTTCATAACAAAGTAAGTGAGCAGCACTATAAAAAGAAAGAGGCAAATTTCAGAATAACGAATGCCAGCTAGCTGACCACTCCACTGCCATGACTCTTCCTTAGATTTGGGTAGCCACCTATTTGCTGTTGTTTGTATAAATACATAACTATAAGAAGTAAGGAGAAAATTTACATGTCTTCAAGATAAAAGACAAAATGCATATGAAGACTGAATTTATCTTCACTAGATGTTTTCTTGAAGTCGAGCACATTTGCAGGCCAGCACAGGAAAGTTTATCATTTTCCTAACTGTACAACACCTGTTGTACGAACTTCTTCCATTTGCTGAGGTACTCAAAAACCAAATACTAGCACATCAGAACTGCAAGTCACACCTACAAACAACTCCAAACTGCTAAAGATTCTTTATTACATTTTCTTGTCATTTTGGCTCTTGCTTATTTTCTGAAAATTTGACTGTTAACACAGAACTCAAAAAAACTGGCACCAAATTTAGATCACCCCGTCATCAAACCACTGTACACGAAGACCAACAACAAATTCAAATACTGGTAGAAACAATAAAGGCTTTTCCCAATTCAGCACTCCCTGTTTCTAATTCCAGTTTTCATCCGGCAATTCCACAGATCACGTATGTCAGACAAAGCATTTCAGCCTTTGTCAATGATTGGATTATTCGGTGATCTAGTTAGTAGAATGGACACAAATGTCTGCCTAACAGCAAAAAAAAAAAATTGCTTTCTCTTTGTGAAGCACAGCTGATGCAGACACTAGTACAATTATTTCTTAAAGCTTAGATAACAGCACAGTATCGTAATGCTTTTTATGTTTAAAACAGTAGCAACGCTTTTTCTATAGAAATTTGTCTATACATACAAGTATCAGAAACCTGCTGCAAATAACAAAATAGGTAGGCTATGAATGTTATTGATATATGTGTACATACAAATATATATGTCATATAAAGTGAGAGAAAAATAGGAAGAATGTGGAAAAACGCAAGTAAAAAAAATCTGGGGTTGTGTAGATTTTCGCAGACATTAGAAAACAAAAATGTACTAACAGATGAATAAATTTTAAAGAGCTATTTTTAACAATTTTAATATATTTACAAATTTCCTCATAATTTTTCCCACACCTTAGAGCAATGCTCACCTGATGAACAGACATCCAGAAGGAGTGAAGAATGAGCAGCTGACTTTCCAAGTCAATGAAACATCAAAAACTGGCTTTTGTACTCCTACATGAAGCACTCTGCCACCCCTCTTCACAAAAATATAAGATGGCTAAATCATAACCAACACTAACCAAGATTTTTCTAACTCTTTTTAAATACAGCTGCCTTTTCCAATACATTAATCTATTTTGCACCCATGACGATGCCGAGTTCTTTTCAGCACTTTGTAAATGTTTCATAAGCTGTTATTTTTAAGTTGCCTGAAAGGGCAGAATTCTAAAAACAAGTGTATAAGGTAAGCTAAGCAGTAAAATGTTTTAAAGTGCTCTTTAATGGATCCTCCTTTACAATTTGAACGGCAACTTTTCATATCTGACATAAAATCCATAGATATAAATCACATTAGAGGGTTATTCTTTCCCCATTATCAATCTCTGTCTCTTTATGGAACATTAAAGTCACATTTGACCTTAAAACATGATAAAATGGAAATCAAACTAGAATGTTTTGTAAAAGATATAATGAACTTGTACCTCTTTAAAAAAAGTCTCTTTATGATGTAATTTTGAACGCATCCTTCATTAAATACCACCAAAGATTTTCAAAGTGTAGCTGTGACATTCAAATGAAGGAAAAACCAGTACTTTATTGCCCTGACAACTTCCGTGAAAACAGAATCAGCCTGCTACAACACAGAAATGTATAGGACTCCACTTTTCAGCAAATTCAACATTTAATATGAACAGAAATTTGCAATTACCCACCAAAACTGAGAGACTCCCACATGCAGTGATGCCATAAAATTGTAACATCACTCCAGGAAGGACTTTTACCCATATAGCACATTCTTTACAATTTATATTTTACAAATAAGAATAGAAAGAAGCCCCAGTTCCGCAAAATATCTGGCATGTGCGCGTTTAGTTACTAACATTAAGAAAGTTTTGCAAGAATAATCTTCTCTTTAACCATACAGATGATTCATCAATTGTTCACTGGTTCCTGTGCATGATACACACCAGATATTCAGCGAAAAAGAAGCTATTTCTCAAATAATTTTTAATACAGGAGCAAAAGAAGACTGGCTTCACCAAAAGAAATGGAACAAGACCAATCCCAAAGTAGCCAGTCACCACTAGACTGTTCTGAAAGCACTAAAAAGTCTCTGTTTCTCTACTGTATTTTTTCATTTTCCAGACATCATCAGGTTCACCTGATCTGCTGCTTCCAGAGATGCTTGGAATGGCACATGTTAATACTTCACACTAAATCCTGAGCATTTCATTTATGTAAAATAAAAATACAGCTTGATTTCTATTTGTGCACAAACTCAAAAATATATTCCTACAGTTTTACTACTTCTTTATTGTTTGATCTCTTGCATTTGTGCTATGCACCCTTGGCTTGCTTGAATATGGTTTTACAATTAGATGTACAGTTGCATGCAAATGAATTTGTCAAACCTTCCTTCTACTGGGGCTTTGGCCTATGTAATTTTTGTTATCTGTTTGGGCAAGTCTGTAATAAAAGTATAATCACAGAAGTACTGCAGTCACATTCACGAAACAAAAAATGTTGAAAGGAGAAAAATGTGTTTTCATATATGTAGGTTATCTGGAGATTTATTTTTAAGGGACAGTAATTCTAAAGGAGCACAAGGTCATCCAAAATGCAAGTTATAGGTAGGAGAATACAATGCATTCTGTATGCAGGAAATACTCGAGAAATATTATTGCAAAATACTGACAATGTGAATTAGTCTATTCTGCCTGTCTATATTTCAGTGAAGAGGAGGATTAATCTAGTGTTTTCAGAACTATTTTATCTTTGATCTTTATATAAATGTCAAGTAAAAGACTTCCTCTGCACAGTACCATCTGGATGTGCACCTTTGCAGCCACGAAAGCTAGTGTAATGCTTTCTACAAACTATGAAGAAGTTTAATAGTGGAGGGTTTTTAAAAGCAATAATGCACTTTTAAATTTTTATTCTTCAACTCGGAGATCACTGAACGCTTTTACGTATGCCAGTTCCTTTGTCTAATTTGGCTAAAAGCTATTTGCTTTGTGAACAACCTGTCTCAGAGGGTGTTATTTAAGAGGAAAAGTCATCCATAAGACAACGCATAGTCTTGCCACTAATGCAAATTCCCTACAAATAAGGATATTTTAGTAAATGAAGGAGCTCCTCAATCCTCTGCTTTCACAGATCTTTGCACTTGACCTCTGACCTGAGGTTTAAAGTCTGGACTAAAAATGCTACCCAGGGAAATCTTACAAAGACTCCTGAATAAGACTTAGAAAAATGAAAGCTTAAAACCTCAACAGCGAACAAAAGTCAACCAATGACAACGTCTGACAGCCACCGTCAATTCTGAAGTGATGCCTCTGTCATCCAACGACTCAAAGTATTGATTTCTCTCAGCATGAAAAAAGCTTAAGCCAATGAAATAGATATAGCATCATCCCCCCGATAATAGCCATCAAGGTTAACACCAGCAGAACACTTATCAAAGTATCTCTTCTATTTCTTCTTGTTTTAATGGACTGAACACAATGCAATGGCTTCTCATCTCTGCAACCTATAGTTTTCCAAACCTCATTTATCCACTTTTCCAGCCTTTTATCTGATTTGAAGATTAAGAAGAATCTGCATCTAAATAAACTGTTTGTAATACAAATAGGGAGTGGGGGAGCAGGGGGGGGAGAGAATAAAAAGGAAAAAAAAAAAAGTGGTTTTGTAGCCAAATATTCCTGGGGAAAAAAAGCCACGCATTTAAAATCACAAGGGGGAAAAAATCCCCACAGCTGACTTAGATCACACCGAACACAGACTGGCAAAACTATGGTCATGACCAGAAAAAAACCTACCACAGTCAATTTGGGTTAGTGATTAGAGAGAAATGCAAGGATCTCAAGAGACATCTGGTTTTAATCTGTGCTGAGTCAACAGCTTTATTTTTTACCTTTAAGTCTCACAGTATTAAGCTTTAGTAAACCCAAATAAACACTAGGCACCAGCACTTCTACTGAAATTGCATCTTTCGAATGAACCCAATTTAGTAGAGCGACAAAATGAGACAAACTAACAAGAGTTCAACTGGATATAAAAACAATTGACAGAATAAATAAATAGTAAAGGGCAGAGACAAATAATATCAGATTTATTTGCAGTATCCATTAGTACCACAGACTTTTTGTTTACCTTTTTCTTTGATGCTTTTCTAATTGATATTATTTGTGTTAAAGTAGCACCCTTGGATTCACAGGCAAAGACAAAAATTTACACAAACAAGGGCTCTTACTCCTTGCTAGAAACTGGGATTTGCTATACATTATTCCAATATTCTAACTCTCTAAGCATCACTGCTAACCATTGGCATGAACAATATGGAGAGACAAATGTTCTTTTTGAACCCAAGAAGCCAGTTCTTTCTGTACATATGCCCAAACGTGCTTTGCATTTGAAGCATGCACTAGGATAGACACTTTCCTCCCCTTCTCTTTTGCATATCCAGTTTATGCCTGCAGTCCCTTTATAGTGTTCTTGTTTTAAAACAGGCTAAGACCCTAAAAGCATTGCACTTGGGCATTAAGTCTGAGATCCCCTGGGTCCGCATCTTCCAAGTACAAGGTATTTTTCAAGCTAGAAATAATCGAAGTACAATTCCCCTAAGCTCTAGGAACAAACTCAGCGCTTCTGCATAGGTGGCTCTGTGCTCTCAGATTAGATATAAAGGGAAGAAGGAGCCAGTGATAATCTTTTAAGCCATTTCCCAACCACATTGCATCAACCTTGTGACATTCAACTGTTTCAACACCACCACAGAGATTAGTACTCTGTTCACTGAAGAACTTCTAGTTCAATGCAACAAATGAATCAGATCCACAAACACATTCTAGAACTGACAAACTCACTTATTTTATAAGGAAAATCCACTTTGTCCAGCAAATGAGACATATACTTACATAATCTAAGGATTATGCTCAGTGAGTGCCAAATTCAGGTTGCACTGCTCTGATTTTTTGTAACTGTTGGATACGTGGTTTTGCAATCTTTTCATACCGTCATTTCTACACAACTTAGGTTTTAAAAAGGGGGAAAAAATACCTTTTAAATCAGGTGAAAACATGTATATAAAATGCAAAGTGGGCCAAATACAAACAATTCTATCACTTCAACCAAAGCAAAGCAATTTGATTGTTGCTTTGTCTGTCACAACTAGTTAAAGATGTGTGAGCAATTTGTTAATCTCAGAAGAGAAATACAGTATTTAATTCCAGTCTCCAAAAGGGCAGTGGAGACTGGCCTAGGGAACTGTCCCAATTCTACTTTCAACACTCCCCAGCTTTTCTTTCTGTTCTTCTCTTATCTGCAGGCTCTTTCTCATATAACCCACCCAAACTTCACCCTTCATTCTTGGTTAATACCTTAATCTAGCAATAGAAGCAGTACACTCCCTGCCCTCTGTACAAGTATGAGCACTAAGTGGAAGCAGGGGAAACAGTTATCATCCAACGCAATCCTGGTGCTGTCAGCTCAGGAGACATTTGCCAAATAAGTCTTGCTGTCGCTTTCCATCGATTCTTGAAGATCTTATGAAAATCTTTGTATGACCAGGGGCCAGATGGCACATTTCCAATAAAACCCAACAAACTAAAGCTCTGAAACGTCCTCATTCACTAACTGTAACCACCTCCTCTCCAATTGTCTTGTTCCACTGAGGCACAGTAAGAACCTTTGTTACCTGTAAGATAGGTAGAAAGTAGTCGAGTAGTTTTGGCCCCAGCAGCCAAATAATACCCTTCCCAAAGATTCAGATTTCCAGGCAACCTACTGCCAGCACAGCTCTTTTACGGCTTACAGCACCAAGACTTGGCACAGGAGTGACACTGGAACAGATTGAAAGTCACATGCAGTTCAGATGGCACAGATAAACCTTAAATAAATCTCGAAGAGCAGGTAACACACACTATTGAGAATTTTTGAACTTACTAGTCAAGAAGCCCCTAAAGGTACTATATAAACAGCAATTTTTCACAAGTTTTGTGTCTGATGAATTCTGAATCATTTTTCATAATAGGGGCAAAAGGTACACTTCTAACAGTGGAGAAACAATAATACCTCAAACCATGGAAAAAAACCTAAATTCTCAGTAAAATAAAAAGAAGTAATTTTTTTAATGCTTTAATTTGGAAACATTTGGCCAACTTTCTTTTCCAAAGCAAGAAAAAAATATCTAAATTTTAAAGTAGTTCAACATCTGAGAGCATAAGGAATGGAAAAATTTAGCCTCAGATGATAAGCAGATAAACCAAAAGACAATTTGGACCTTATTACAAAATACCCTGTACCACTTTAATCTATAATTGTGGCTTTAGCCTCTGGCTATAACAAAGCAAAAGGCATTTTCATGACTTAAAATTCTTTAATTTCTATAGCTATCAAAGACACAGATATAAATACTTAGGTATATTAGTATTTAACACACGACATATTAATTATCTCTACACCTACCTTACAGGAATGTGTATTCCTATATAGGCCTCATTTTTATTGCTATATAAGAACTTACATTCATATTATATGTAGAATACAATGCAAAAATAATCAACATACCTCTGTTGATTTTGTTATTGTTTGATATTTCTGCTGCATCACACTCACTAAATTTCCTTAAGAATTTGCAAAACATATGCAAAGCAAATTAATTCCCAGCCAAAATTTCTACATAAACAGTTTCCAGGATTATGCAAAGTTCCAGATTTCCAAAAGACAGAAAGATTACCCCCTTGAGATATCCCTGCAGCCTGGGGTCTCTGTTTCTATTTCTATTTTCTACATAGTTTCTCTCAAGCACTTTTCAGCTTTCCCTGTTTAGTGTCTTGGCTTGAGAACCCAACTCTGATTTTAATCCAGGAGCTTCAGAATGTATCAAAATATACCAACTCATGAACAAGGAACGGAGAAATCACATTCATTTGAGATAATGAGACATTTAGGCATAATAGTTTCCTACCTTGCTATCACTGGTTACATGCCAATGACAAGCATATCTCTAACAACCCTCAGTACTTTGGATACCAAGCTGATTTCAGACCTGACCGGGTTCCTTAAGATGTCACTTATGATACTTAATGAAAAAAAAAAAAAATAGTTTGCCTTTTTATAACTTTGTTATGTAACCTGACAATAGAATTAAAGGCATGTTTTGGAAGTATTCTACTCTGTATAGTCTTCTAGTGCTCACTAGATGTTAAGAACAAAGGGAAATATACCATCAGCACACAATAAATCAATGTATACACAGGGATACATAACAGTAATTGAGGCAGATGTAGGAACAATCTCCTATCATTCTGCACCAGCAACAGAAAGAGTTTTGAAAGCGTTCTGTGCCATGTTTGGCAAACCTTTTGTGAAATCTTGGCTATGAAATATTCAGACACGAACACGAACTCACGACTCAAAAGGTAACTCATCCGTCCTTCACCAGCTTCTATCATGCTTTGCTCCAAGCGCTAATTTAGTGGACTTGATCTCTGACAGTTCAGGACCTTTTCAGCCTCCCACAATGGAGAATGATCGCTTTGACTGGCACATATCCTTGAGCAACACTGCTAAATAGGACAAACATGTTTGCTGGCAAAGTATATCCTTTCCCCACACAGAAAAAAACCTTTCATTTCTGCCATTAAGTCATTGCACCTTCATCTGTATCTACAGAAACATTTTAATTCATTATTAAAAAAAAGTATTAAAGGCTTCTTTATTTGTCAGAGGAATTTCAAATTACTATCAGAGAATCTGTGAAAAAAGAAGGATAATATGGGATTTTATTCAAACGCCTATTCAAAAATAACACACTCATTGCTGCTGATCACCAGTTTCTAATTACAGTCCAAACTTGCTCTTCACTTTACGGCAAACTAAGATTCTTGACAGGCTTATTCTTTGGAGGACTAAGTATTTTAAAAGCAGGATATTTTGATTAAGATGATGATGAAATGGCAAAGAAAAAAAATAATCCAGAAGCAAATGGGAAGGATTCCTAAAATATCATCTTTTATAGCAGTTATTCTTTAAAATCATTCCTAGCCACTTATTATGGAAACATGTTAAGCAGTCACAATCCCAACTTTAACTTAACCTCTGCCTTAACTTAAAGCCTCCTGTCAGAATTCTTATAACATCAAACTATGAAAAGCAAATTATTTGAACTTCATTTTTTCACCTCTTCTTATTTCAGCAGTCTATGTTTTATGTTTCATTCCAACTAGCGGATGAGTTTTTTTCCTTTGTGATTGGTTCTCATACATTTACGTAACACAATTTTGGAATTTCAGAACAGCATGAGAAAGGTATTAATAGGTTTGGGCTTTACTTAACATTTTTTATTTAAGAAAAGTGTTCTACCACCCTTGAAAGGTTGACATTTGGCTCTAAAACAATGATCTTAAAGGTCCCTTCCAACCTAGACAATTCTATGATTCTGTGATCTACATAAGAACACATAAAATCCATTTCACTAGTTTTCTATTTCTTTCTCATTTCAATAGTAAATACCAGAACTTGTGAAATGTCTTATTCCAAAGCTTTGAGGTTCTTGTCGAGTTTTATTTTTGGCTGTGTTTCAGTTCAGCATGCAAACTTTTTCTGTCTGGTTGGGTTTTTTTTAAATGGTATGAAGGTGTTTTCATACTACCCCTCGATAACAGTTATCAGCATTTGTTACGAACAGCTGAACTCTCATATGTTGGTGTAATGGCACAGAATAGATTACACAGCACAACTGCACAAATCCTGCTTAACCAGATTTCACTGAGTTCAATTCTGAGGATTTTTAAAACACGAATTGAAGATTTAATGTGAATTAGAGTTCACTCGTTAACTTTATAGGTATTGAAAGGAAGTACAGTGACTAATCAAAATCACCAGCTTCTATCAAGCATGCAGAAAATCGAAAAAAACTACTGAAATTATATAAAACATTATATAAAACACGTGTAAGCGACAGTTATTGGACATACCAAAGAGTAATGTAACATTTCTCACACACTTTAACAGCTTCAGTTACACTCTAGCCAATAATCTGCCTCTGTCTACTACTAATATTCCAAATTTCTGAGTAGCTTCAAACAACTGCCACTCAAAAATAACCTGAGAAACAGGGGTCTGTGCTGACCCTGGCCACCGTCCCCCAGGGTTCTCCTGCTCTTCTCATGGTGGGTGGCAGGCTGGAGATAACCGGTGAGGTCCTGCCAAGGAGCCTGTGCAGTGGGTGCCCAATTTAGCCCCGGCAGGGCAGTGCCGGCCCTCATGGCATCCTGACAGTGTATTGCAAATCTCTGGTCCCAAGTTACAAGCAAATTTGTTTCACAATTCCCATACATTCTCTATAATACAGTAATTCATGCAATAAACTAAGCATTTTGCTTGCTTTGTCTGTCAGCTCTCTTAACTATTTCTGAGGCAAGAATTGGCATCAGTCATGAAAGATGGGATCTCAAATTGCTTTAAGGGCAACACACAATTCAGGGTAGTTGGATGAGACTTAAATCTTAAATTTCCATAAGGACAGGCTGGGGGAAGGATGGAAGGAACATGAACATCTCAAAATGCATTATGCCATAAACTTGGCATTACTATTTATACCCAGAATTTGTTCCAATGAATTTTTGACAAAAAACCCCCACCATCTTGGCACTAAGGCAGAAAGAAAAAAAAAGGTGTAACGATGACCAAAGCACTTGCACTGCTCATCATTATAGTCATTATCACCCCACTCAAGGCCCTACTTCCAAGAGATACCTAAATCTTTTCTTGTAAGATGGACAGAAATCTTTGAAGATGCATTTTCTAAAAAGTGAATTAATAACAGCGACCTAGAAATGTGAGCAGGGAAAAGGTGGGAGGGAGGAGTGGTGAGGACAGTATGAGGAAATACATCTTCTTCCTTGTGCAAAGCAGAACAGTGAGGACAATTTGGTTTTCTGAACGGTAAGGCTTTTTAAGGATTGACTCTGCCACTTCCAGTAGAGCTTCAGATTAACAGTGAAATCCAGAGGTCTCTAAGTCACTTGGCACCTTCCCCAACACAATGATCATCTCAAGAGCAACTTAGCTGCCTGACAGATCTTCCTTTTCATGACCTAAAAGCATCTCAACGGGACTGACTCAGTTTTCTCCTATTTAGGTCGAAGAGAAAAATCAGTAGGTGGACTCATTCTGTAAACATTTCTATAAGAGAGTCAGAAGAAGCGGGAAGAAAGTCAAAAAAATCTATTCTAGTGATTCCCATTTAAAAGCTAATATAGGAAAGTTAAGATGAAAAGCTGGACGGCAAAGCGGTGAGATAGAAGTGGCAATGTGAAAGGACCTTTCAGTTCCTGTTAAGAACCCCAATTAGTGCAGTCTTGTTCCCTTTCCTGGAAAGCTGCAGAAATAAAATGCTACCTTTATAAACGATTAGGAATGTCACCCTTGGCTGGGTGTGGCTTTACAGTTTTTCACCATTTCCCTCCCTCAATCCCAGCCAGACTTCAAGCCCTATCTAAGGCAAAATAAATATCATTCTAGCAATATAATTGTAAAATCCTTCTTTAAACAATTACTGTCTCTTTTCATCCATCCCTCACAGAGGTATTTATTTCAGCACAGTCACTATATTGTATTCAGAACAGAGCATTCTCAATGAAAAGCTGAAGCTTTCATTGGAATGGGAAATACCAATTCAGGATAAACTATTACACTTAATGTGGTATTTTGCACACAAGTTCCTCCTCAATAACAATTTCAGTAAATGAAAGAGAAAAATACTCTATGTGACTAAGAAATACAGGAAACACTGAAAACCTTAACTGTGACAGCCTTCAGGCTCTACTGATGAACTTTTCCAAAAATCTGTGTGTCTTAATGCAAATATTTTACTATGGTTTACTTCCCTCATTGCCCCAAAGCTGATTTTCATAAGCCACCTTCATGAGCATCCAAAAATAAAGCTGCATGAATCAAACTTTGTCATACCTAAATTAGGAGACTGCGTGAACTAAGAGGTGACACTTTGTGTACTATGATTTGAGTGCAAACAAGAGAATGACCAGTGTATCTATAACTTAGATAATCAAGAAGCCATAGGTCAAGGAAGTAACTACCCAAAACTACAGACTAGATTTTCAATACAGAATTTTATAGGGTCAGCTGTGTTATGTCTTTTAGGTACATCCAAACCTGTTTGGGGGTTGCACAGAAATCTAACATGAAGGACTTGTTCTCCCTTTCTTTTATAGAAATATCAGTGTGCAAATGAGGAGAGCTTTAAAGTAGGAACAACTAGGGAGAGAGTCTGGATAAATCCTACAGATAAAAAGTTGATTTTACTTACCAAAGCTGATATGGGTCAGAGTTTTAAAAATTAAATCTGTTGGAGGATGTACATACAGCTTCATTCAGCTATGTTCAGCAGTTTAACTGGTTGGTGAAAGAAAACATTGCAGGCACACAAACTTGTGCACAGTTATGTTGTTGCAAATACAGCTGCAGAACGAGCTGGCTTCATAGAGTCACTTCTAAATTTTCATTTCAACCATCAGCCATTACAAAAAAAAAAAAATTGAATTTGTTTTAAGTAATGTAGGCAACAACATCCTAATACCAATATGCACCAGTGCACCCTGGTAACTTCAGAACTGCAGAGGTTTCACATGAAATCCAGCTACAGTCAAGTGGGATGGGCTTTAGTAGCCCAACAGCCTTAACTCAAGTCAGTCATAGGTAGTATTTGCAACTCAGGTGCTTTTGTTAGGAAAAGTCAATAGAGAAAATAATTAAACATGCAGAAACAGAAAAAGAATATAGAGAAATGTTTTACAGTTTTATGACCTCTTTCTTCAATTCCTGTTATAAACAAGCTTTTCGCATAAAACCGGTATTTTCAAAAATTAAATGGTATTTGAGAGAATATTCAAGACTACTGCCAGAAGACTGTCAAATACATCTGGGCTACAAATGACAGTACGTCGGATCAAAAAGTTAACACTCATTTAGCAATCAGATGCATATTTCACCCTTAATGAAGGCCTGAAAAGAGTAGTTCACTTTATTCTGGATGCAGGTATCAAAAGCAGATCTCACAAAGCAACATAGGCGCATCATCTAAGGGTCTTTTTCACATTAAGAATCCTATTAGAAGGAAAACACTAAAAGGTAATTGAATTTCCCTCAGTTATCTTCATCTCTGTCAGCTCCTGCTACAATAACTTACTCTCCAGAGCAGAGATAACTCAATTCTGTCCAGCAAGCATATGTTATGAATCTCCAAAGCAAACTTGTCTAAATCATTCTGGTCTTCTATCAAGGTTGGCTGTGGATATGAACTCTGACAGAAAGCAAACAAATTTATTTTTATCTTTTCAATAATTCACTTCCCTGTGCCTTGATGGAAGAATCTAAAGACATAAATGTTTCCACTAATTCTAGAATTATAAAGACTGGTTGAAAATATTTTATCTCTAAGTTAATGCTATTAGAAACTGTTTCATTCACCATTCTGTTTTAACAGAAAGAAAAAAAGAATGTTACAGCAGTTTCGGCTTCCTGTAGGTATACCAAAATTAAAACTATCATCTCATGCTGAATTTGCCATTTTTTTCAGAATGGTTTTGACATTTATATTTTCACCTTCAATGGAAATGTTAACTGTACAAATAGGAACAACAGAAGTACACTCTTAACTTTTTATTTCCTCAAAGCTCTTAAAACAGTAGTAAGCACAAATTCTCCACTCGTGAGCAAATTACTTGATTTAAAAAGTCACATTTTAGGAACATTTATCTACATCAACATCACAAAAGAAAAGCAAAACATAAAGCAGCCAAAGGAAGAGTAAATGACAAGAATCAGAAAAGCTACTTCTGGAAGGAGAAGAGAGGAAATATTAGATAAGGTTCTGGTCAAACTAACATTAACCGTACAGTTCGTGTCAGTTTATGATCATTTCAGGCTGTTCAACACACATGTGAAAAAAGAAGTCTGAAGAATGAGTGAATAATGAAGTGACAAAGTTCATTGCTGATACTAAGCTATTCAGAGTTGTATAATCACGAAGGAGCTGTGAGGAACTGGAGGGGGAGCTCGGACAACCAAGTCATCGTGGTAATAAAACAGCACAGAACTTCAGTATAGATAAAGGAGATGTAGGAAATAATCTAATTATAGATACAAAATGATGGACTCCGAGTTGACCTTCATTTTCACTCCTTTTTGCCTTAATGAGATGGTATTATCGTTGACAGATAGTTATCTGTCATCATCTTGGTACAGGATAATTAACAAGCACGCAGGAATCAAATAAAGAATTAGGAACCAGTGAGAAAGAGAACTACACAGCAAACACTGTGTATTTATAAATTCCTGGTGTGTCCACATCTGGAATGCTGGGTGAAGTTTTGGGTCTTCCATCAGAAAACACGATAGAACTGAGAACCATTTTGGAAAGACTCAGAATTGGAATCGCTGCCATAGAAGAAAGAACTATATAACAGTAGGGTTTTTCAAGGTGGGGGGAGGAAAAGACAACTCAGGAGGGACAGGAGAATTCTGTAAAAGCATGTGGTATAAAGGACCTTTTACAGGGGAGTCTGCACGACTGGGTTCTATATATTCTTACATTAGATAGAGTCACCACAAAAAAGTTGGCCAAAGAGATAATACATGCTTAGATGATCGTGTGTGAAAGTTTCCCAGGACCTGGGAAACTCTAGGGACTGGCAGTCTTGTTTGAAACTGCAAAATATGACCAAATTCAGAATACCACAGGTCTGCTGAATCTGTACACCTCCTCAGGCACACACTAGCTCCAGCAGCCAGTTGTATGACTCAGACAACATCTAAGAGAGTGACGCAAACAAGGAAGATAGGATTGTACACATACCCTCATGAAGCAAAGGACCTTCTGCAGAAATTTCTGAAGCTACTGGAATGCCAGTAAAACCCTTCATTACACTTGTTGGAGCATACAGTTGGAGTCATTCTCTCAGTGGTAAGCTCCAACTCTAAGTGTGTAAGTGATAGCGTTGTGTGAAGTTATCAGCTATTAACACTAACAGCTTTATTCTATTAATTACAACAGCACAAGGAACAGAAGGTATTTTAAGAAATATTGGTTGTGATCTGTGTCTCCTTACCAACCTGACTTGCTACCAGGGAAAAGGCGTTTTACAACACATAAATGAAACTAAGATGCCAGTACAACTTGCAATTAATTCAGTGAAACTCTAACCAAAAGTCTATGTGGATTCAAACTCCCACTGGGCAAATGGGGAAATAATCCCTAAAGGGGTATTAAGCACACGATCATAATTTCTGGCAAGCAAGTAACGGAAATCTCTGAATTTCAAATTGCAGAAAGGTGAGAGTGTATTCTGGGAACATATTACTATGTTTGCCCTTTTAATAAACTCTTCCTTAAGTATCCACTGTTTGAGATAGGATAATAGACTTGATAATGGACTTATCAATGTGACTAGTCTTGCTCATCCATGTTCCAGTAGGAATCGATCTTTCAGGAACAGAACCAGAGTAGAACTACAAGGATGACCCAGAGTATGGAGACACCACCTTAGCAGAAAAAAACCCTAGAAGAATAAAACTCATTTAGCCTAGTGAAACGGAGTGCTGTGATAAATAACAGATAAAAAAAAAGTAAAATAAGAAAAACTAAAGAAAACGGATCAGTGAAGCCAAGACATAATAATCACATAGTAAAAGAAATATATGCTGAATACAATTAAAAATAAATCAGTAAAGTTTACAACTGAGTAGAATATTGAAATCCAACCTACCAGTTGGAATGGTGAGAAAAAACACCTTCAGATACTCAGACTCTGAAATCTCTTGTGACCTTGTCAGCACCAATATCAGAATTATTTTAATATAACGTCTAATTCATTTAGATTAAACCAATTCACAATAAAGCACATCGGAGAGATGTGTTCTGTCACCAGTGTTTTTTCTTCACGGCTGAACAACACTTAACACTTGTTAAAAGAGGTACAGAAGTAACACATGTTATCTTTGTACAGAAATTTTAGAAGAAAATCTCCAATCAGGCACAACAGAGTATTTGCTTTGTTAATACTAGAAATTTACACTCTGCATACACTACATTATTTCAGTCAAGAGTATTTTAGAATCACTGCCTGGCATGAGCTACCATAAAAGTCAGTACATGAATAATAAACAAGGTAAACACTACTGATTTATTTTTCATGAATACGTGAGAATAACAACATTTCTGATGGCAACATCTAATTTGAAGCAAGAATTTTCTTAGCTAGCTAGCTTAATTTTCATATTACGAGCATAAAAAGATGCAGCAAAACATGGAAAATGTTTTTATAGACAACAAATAAACTGTATAAAAAGGTACACTATTAGGGGTTCAAAGAAAACGTATGCCACCCATCAAAAGGATTTTTAAAAGACAAAAAAAAAGCTGGAATGGTTAAACTGCAGAGAAAGAACACTGTAAGCAAAATGTCATTCTTCAAGAAGTCTGTTCAAAGAAGGAAAACAGAAAAATATGTCAACTATGGCATGCTAGTTTTAAAAACAGAATGAAGCAGGCCAAAAGAGTTTGAGGAACACTTGCATAAAGGCATAAAAGACAGTAATAAACTATTTTTCAAACAAACCAGGAGCAGTAAGCCCGTTAAGGTCTCTCTGTAGACCCAAATAGAAGATCAAAGGATAAAAAGAGCTCTTGGAATACAAGACCACCACAGAGAAGGGCAAGCAGAGAAGTTATAACAGAAAACTGACAAATGACCAACTGCCAGGGCCAGATGGTGTTCACTCAGGTGATCTAGAACTCGGGCATGAAAGCAGTTGAGCCACAGTTGAGCTACAGCGTTCTTGTTCAAACTGTCTCAGTGCCAGAAAAATGAAACATGCCAAATGGACTCGGGAGGACAGCAAGGAATTACATGGCAGTAAGTCTGAAATTTATAAAAGGCAAATTTGGTAGCTGTGTTTAAAGCAAAAAGCAAACAATGGCATAAACACACTGGCAAGAGTCATTGCTTTTGTAAAGGGAAGTCATACTTCATTAGATTTCTTTTAACAAGCCACTGGGGACACAGACAAGAAAGACCCAGTTCATTAAAATCTACTCTTTGAATGCCAAAAAGATATTTAAAGAAAGGCAGGATGAAGTAGGCCGTATAAGAACATCCTTATGTTGATAAAAATTGATTAAAATAAAGGAAACAGGTTTTAAAAAAACCCAACAAAATGGCTAGTCTTCAAAGCGGAGAGGAATTACCAATTGAATTCCAATGTGATATTAAATGTATTTAGAAATGACTGGCCAGCAGAAGAGGTATCAAATTTTGCTAATAGCTCTAAGTCAAGGTAGTAAAAACAACAACCAAACATGACAAATGCTAATACAGTGACTGGGAGAAAAAAGAGGTGAAATTCATGTAGAGAACTGCAAATCTTTATCCAAATTGCAATCCCTGCCACCGGGGCAGAATCAACGAAGCACCCCTATGTAGCTGCACTGCTCCTACACTTGTCCCTGGGCATGTACTATTCACCTCTGTCAGAATACTGCATTTGATGGACTTTGCTCTAAAGCAGTACAGATGCTCTTGAGCCTCAGCAAACTATTCATCTGTGAAACAAAAGAACATTATTAATGTAGATAAATAAAAAAAGGCATGCAACTTCCAAGCAGATTGTGTTAACACCCTAAATGATTTTGGATTTTTAATGCTCTAAACAAAGTTCAAGTTATTCAAGCTTACTGCCAAATTGTTTCCTATCCCAGAAAAACAGCAGAACCCGTGGCTTTATAATACCCTAATAACTAAGAGATGTTCACCTGAGTATTTGAGCAATTCCCATCACAATTCAGTATCCGCAAATAATTACCTGCGATAATTAGAACTAACCTATATAAATCCTGCACATGTTAATATAAGACCAGACATTCATGTTTCTGTACTTGTTTTCCTAACTCATGACCAGTTAGAAATAACTCACTAAATCAATTGCCGTGGAAGAGATATTCCACAGAACAGGTTATTATATTTTACTCACTTCTTACACTGTGTATAATTTTATTTTAAGTTATTCATAGAATCATACAATCATAGAATGGTTGAAAGGGATGAAATGGTTTAGGTTGAAAGGGACCTTAAAGATCACTGAGCTCCAAGCGCCCTGCCATGGGCAAGGACACCTCCCACTACACTGGTCGCTCAAAGCCCCATCCAACCTGGCCTTGAACACGTCCAGGGATGGGGCATCCACAACTTCCCTGCACAACCTGTGCCAGTGTCTCACCACCCTCATGGTGAAAAATTTCTTCCTCAGATCTCTTCTAAATTTGAAGCCACTACCCCTCATCCTGTCACTACATGCCCTTGTAAAAACTCCCTCTCCAGCTTTCTTGTAGGCCCCCTTCAGATACTGGAAGGCTGCTAGAAGGTCTCCCCAGAGCCTTCTCTTCTCCAGGCTGAACAACTCCAACTCTCAGCCTGTCCTCATAGCAGAGGTGCTCTAACCCTCTCATCATCTTTGTGGCCCTCCTCTAGACTCACTCCAACAGGTCCATGTCCTTCTTATGTTGGGGGTTCCAGAGCTGGACACATCATTCCAGGTGGGGTCCCACGAGAGATGAGTAGAGGAGCAAAATCACCTCCCTTTACCTGCCGGCCACGCTTCTTTTGATGCAGCCCAGGATGTAGCTGGCTTTCTGGGCTGCAAGCACACATTGCCAGCTCATGTTGAGCTTCTCATCTACCAGCATCCCCAAGTCCTTCTCCTCAGGGCTGCTCTCAATCTATTCTCTGCCCAGCCTGTATTTGTGCATGGGATTGCCCCAAATCACATGCAGGACCTTGCACTTGGCCTGGTTGAACTTCTTCAAAGAAGTAACAAGTTTTAACTTAGAATTTGTAGGTAAAAAGAAAAAATAACAAAGAGAAACCAATCCTAATAAAGCACTGTTTAGACATTACCCTATTTATGTTGATGAATCTTGTAAGCATGCACTAATTGTTATTCTGTATTTTGTTTGGTATTTAGCTAGCTACTAAGTTAAATAATTAAAAACACACACACAAAAAAAAACCAAACAAAAAACCCACCAACCCATGCTGTCAGCCTTACAATTAAGGATTTCACACCAAAAAAAAAAAAAAAATTAAGATCCATTGCCACAGCAAAAGATAAGTTCAAAAAGGAACGTTTGTTGCCATCTCACAGAAGACAGATCACAGCAGCAGCACACAATACTCCTCTCCCTTCTTCTAATTACCCCATTTTCTTCATGCCTATGCTGTTTCAATTCAGCCATTAAAGTAGCAGGGCAAAATTATAAAACATAAGTGGTTACAGGAATTGAGTCTTGGGCTCTTTCTGGCAGAGGTATTTTTAGGTTTCCAGGGTCTACAAATGCTAAAATAACAAGAATTCCAGAGCATGTTCTGCCAAGACTTCTTGAGCCATGTAGAGCAGATTAAGATCATTGATATTCTCTAGTGAAAATAATCAGCTGTAGCAGTACTTCACAAGAGGGGGTAAAAAGTTTTTAAAAGAAAGGAGTTTATCATTCACAGGAAGTGAAAAATAAGTAGATGTGTTAAATATGTAAAATGAGAGGAAAAAAGGCCATAAAAAGTTAAAATCTCATACAGCTAATATTGTAACACACTGTGCAAAAAAGACTCATACATTCCTGGATTTTTTTTTTTCAAATTACACTTAGTATTTAAATGAAACATGGCATATATTATAAAATGCGGAAGAGTCTCGACAAGATACTGCTAAACAATAGTATTAATTACAAAGCACTAAACTTCATTAGCATCAGAAAATCAAGGAATAGATTTATTTTTTAAAATATGAAATAGCCAGTTATGAATCTATTTCATGTACATATTTAATATGATTTGAAAACTCCAATAATATGTTGGTACTTATTAGATTTAATTCGTCACATAGTTTGTCTCATAATTTGCCATAAATACTATCCAAAAATGGGAACGAAGATAACATCACTTCTTGTTTCTCCAGAGATGTCTATAGGAGAGAGTAGTTCTAAAATGAGTTTTCTTTCAAGCTGCTTCAGAAACAATATTATTATATCTTTGATAGCTCTTAGACATATTTCTGTAATGTATTTTGATTTAAAATTGAGATATAACAAAAAAAGATGTCTCAGCATCCCAGTGTGAGTTTTCATTTCTTCTCCTCCCATTGCTTATATAAAGCATAGTGAAAGAGAAGCCACAATTTTTCACTCTTCCTTTCATAATCAGGCAATACTTTATCCCAACACTTCCCAGAGCACAGTGAAAATGTTATACTGTCCAAACCAAAAAAGAACTCATTTCCGGTATCCTTTGACTCACATGAGACAATGAATCCTAAAAATTGCCACCTCAGGGATATGAGAAATTTAATTTTCCAGTTTGGGACTTGTCAACATATTGCAGCAGAACAAAACTGGTTAATCTCTAACGGAAAAACAAAATAATAAATTCTTTCAGCTCAGAACTCTGTTGAAGAGTTTATAATACCTCAAAAAAACCCCCATGTTTGGAAATGAAAGTAAAAATTTTTCTTCCTTCTACCGACAGATGGTGCTATGGTGCCTAACCTGCCCAATGCAAAGGGCAGCATTTATTTAAAAATCAAAATTTGAGAGTTAAGCTCATTCATAATGAAATGTGTAAAGCCTTATTTTTTGTGAGGGTACATCTAAATTCCTTTGTGTTGCCACGTTACATATTTACAACCTTACAGACTATAACTTTTGGTTACATTACTACAGGACATCTACAACTTGTGCTATCCATTATCTTCATATGTTCCATAAAGATTCATTCCTGATAACCCACACTACTAGATGGAATACCCACTGAAAGCATTCTGCAATCTTTTGTTATAATAAATAAGGTCATTGTCATTAAGCATGTTGAATAAAACTTCATATAAAAGGATGTTGTAAGAGCCACAGAAAGATTGATGCATGAGTTCTATAACAAAGCAGCTTTAATTAAAAAAAAAATGGAAAATTATATGAAGAATAGGGATGCAGTCAAGGATTAAAACTTTCTTTCTTGTAATAGAAAGTTTGTTACATATAGAAATAACAATCATCCTCAGAAACTACAAAGACAGCAAATACCTTTTCACAATTCTTTCAATGGCTCTCAAACATTCTCTTTGACTTAGGGGTATTCATCCACAACTGATTTGCGGTACTTTTTAGCTACTTCCTCTGACATAAATAACACCTTCTAACATTTAATACTTGGTACACCAAAGGGGAAAAGGTGCAGAATAAACAAGATTATCAATCAGTGGAACCACTGGATTTTGTTTGCTGCCAAGGAAACAAAAAGCAAATAGCTCCAAGTTGCTATTGGAATGCTTGCCTAGCCTTGCATCTTATCTCTGTCAAGGCAATACTCGTATTAAGATTCATTTCTCAGCAGGAGCCATGAAGTAAAACATTCAGTTTATTACACACAGCCTATAAATTGATGCTGAATAAGAATTAAAACTGTGAGGAAGTCCAAGTCTTCCGCATGAAAAAACATAACTGAACAGAAAAGGGCAACAAATTTTACAGCAGCTGGAAATGGTAGATTTAATTATCGAAGAGAAATCATGCAGAGAAGTTAGCTGCCTAGCATGATTTATAACAAATGCAAAGGGAAAGTCATGCGAAATTCTCAGTTAATCAACAGAAACGGCCAATAACAAGAACACCAGCACTTTATATTTCTATAGATGACGAGAATTTGAAAAAATAAGACCAAAAATTCAAGGGAATGGCACCACACAATTTTTTTTAAAAAGACCTTGAGGAGGCAGATTAGTTTGTAAATTACAGCAGCAGTTACATTTTACTGAAAAAATTACCAAAGCGTTCGTTTTCATCACAGACTCAGAATGAATAATCCTTGTCCATCCATTCCAGAAAGTCTTCTGAAAATTACTATATTCCACTGTCCCTTGTTCCTTTGCACACACTCACGATGTCCAACATTATGAATGGTTCTGTATAGTACCTTTCCCCTCCATTTTCCTGTCCCTTCATGTGAATCTTCCAGGTAAAAAAACCCCTCATGTTGCTGGAAGAATACTCATCAAAAATACTTTACACAAGCATTGAGATATGCTATCACAAATTTTGGTCAAAATTCAGCAGTGCCATCCAACAGCAAACTAAACCTTCACTAGAAAGATGAAACAGTGTGATGCTTGGACAGACCAGGCCTAAAATGTGTGCAGGTTTACATATTTAGAATTCTATAAATATGTATATTCACACACAAATACATGAAGAGATTTATATAAGACAGGATGCATATCCAAGGCAAGGGGCACTCCTGTCATAAATTATAAAATAAAGTCAATTAGAGTACAAAATTCCCTCCCCCTCCTCACACCAAATCCAATTATTCTCGTAGGCTTGACTCCGCAGCAGTCTGCACACACAATCTAAGACACAGTGCAAATCACCACATATTTCAAGGTCATTTCTAGAAAGCAGTCTAAGTGGTAGCATGAAACCAGTTGCTGGAATTCAGGCATAAAGAGGTTCCTCTTTACGATTATCAGCTCTACCAAACATTCAGGGTGAGATTTTGAAAAATGCCTAAGACACCTGTGCATATAAATCCCAGGGACACTGGACAAAATTTAAGGTTATAACCCTTATAACCTTATGTTAGGAATGCTCACATTTCCACATTTCTTGTAAAAATGTGTGCTTCACTGCCACATCACAAGAGAAAAGAGTGGAATATTGCTTCATCAGGCTTCTTTGAGGCTTAATCACGTTGTAAAACAGGTAAGTATGTCTCAGGTCTCCCTGTGACCTCCCCATAAGTCTACATTCATAGGCGTAACTACTGATAGAGGTAACAGTGAAAACATAGGTGAAGAAAAGATTGGGGGGAAAAAAAGAAATAAAAAGGTTGACCTTTGTATTCAGCCATAGAAAAACCTCTCACAACCAACCCTTAACCTTCAAAGCAATTTTTTTTCTGTTTTTTTTACAATATCACAGCTTAGAAGAAAGACAGCATAACTCATAATTTGTTATGCTACTTATATCACCTCCTATTAAAAAAAGGAATGGCCAGGCACCAAAGAGAAAGACTTTTGTCTTAGTCCAGGCTGCTGAGTTGTAAGGTAGAGCCCTCTAAGAGAGGGTGGGAGATTGCATCTTCTGTGAGGGAAGCTGGGCACCTCCAGTTTGAAGAAGCTTCTGAAGTGCTGGACTGCAGAGACAAAGGAGGGGTCTCCAATGCAAATGGAGACAAAGACTCCTGACAAAAAAGGAAGAAACAGAAAAATAGCAAAGCTGAGATGACAGGCGCCCTTCTTGCCACCAAATACAGAAGAAGAGGATGTGCAGGTTCTGCTGCTGTTCAAGACACTTGAAGTTTCTGAAAGAGCAAGAATTGCCTTGAGAAGACATCAGGGAGGGGAGAAAAGATTTCTTTCCAAGTCCTTTTAATCTAAACCTATCTCACCCAAGCACTCAGAGTTTCCTGCATATCTAAAGTTACAGCACAAACTGGAACAGTATGTAAGAAACCACCCCCCTTGCTTTAGAGACTCTTCCTGTGCTTTTGGTCATCCTGCTTTATGGAAAGGGTATACACTTTCCTCTCAACGTTCTGACCAATGTGGTGTCCCCCTACACCGAGACATAGCAAAAAGACCTTATGCAGCAAAGTAAACGTGCCACATTTGCTTCTCTATCTCCTCCTGGCTGCAAAAGAATTGATAGGTGGAGACTTCCTCAATCCGTTTCTGGAATGAAAACATCTGTCCTGTACTTGCAATAAATTAAGAACCAAATAGGATTGGTACCTTCCCCTCTGCACACTGTGACACTTTTAAAATGTCACATGACAAATACTTCCTTGCATCACATTTCTAAAGCATAGTTGTTCAGCACAGCAGTGCCTTTCCTAGGTTTTTTCTTCCTCTTACAATAGCCATCCTTACCCCATGTATAACCAAATACTATACAATAGTATATAGCTACAGAACCTCCTTATGAAGCTTGTGCAAATTTCTCATTGCTTTCTCCTGTCTTTGTGTGCCCCAAATACCAGATTTCAGTTTTAAATGATGAAAAGATATTTTGCCTTTTTATTTTAAAACTG
This sequence comes from Chionis minor, assembly GCA_013398295.1. Classification (NCBI taxonomy): domain Eukaryota; kingdom Metazoa; phylum Chordata; class Aves; order Charadriiformes; family Chionidae; genus Chionis; species Chionis minor. The sequence goes on from VZSF01000627.1 coordinate 830,813, forward strand.
CTCTTGCCTTTAAAAAAAAATTAAAAAATCTCTACCACCATGGTGCAAACCTGTCCAAAATCTGATATACGTATTGCAAAGCTCGTATTTGTCATGACTTTTAGAAATGGGAGAACTGGAAACAGGTAGCAGTAAACACACTACAGGTCTTTCAAAAGAAATTTGGAGGTTGGATTTTTGCTGACCCAATATTATCACAGAATATTTCATACGTGATCTGAAACAACAGAAATGCAAGTCTCAATAAAAATGAAAAACGAGTAACGGTTCGTGGCACATTTCTCATTTGCCTCTGGATCTTTATCCCTCACACACCCAGCCTCACCTCCTTTCTTCTCCATAGCTCAGGTGGCAAAGCTTGCTTGTGCCAATCGTTTTTTAAGAAAAAGTTGCAGCTTTGCAACTAGTAATTACCACAATCACAAAATGCTTTTAAAGATGATCAAAACCACATTTGCATATAACATTCTTCTGGGCTAAGTGTTATTGGATTACACTATTTTCCAATAAACTGTTTACTCTTTTCATTGTACACAGGATATGCTCACTTTCTTCAACTATCACAGCAGGGAAGTTCCTTGTCTTAGGACATTATTGTTGCAAAACATTTACATCACATTTTAAAAGTAATTGGAAAAATTCACAGCAGAAAAATCACAACACTATTTATTAAAGACAGGGCCCCTGGTTATGGAAGTCTCTGAGCTGCAGATCTCTACAGCAGAAGACAGAAGTTATGAAAGTAGAGCCTATCTGCTTCCTTTTACAATTCCTCTTTTCTGGACATAAGCCATGGCAGATGGGATACTGCATTCAATGGACTGACCAAGCAGAGTCTCTCTCATGACTGGAAGAATACCATCTTCATTCCAACTCATTTCTCAAGAATAGATGGAAGACGAAGCAGCAAATACAGGAAACATGTGCACGTAGGTGACCAAACCACACCAGTCACGCTAGCAAAAATAATCTTTAGCTTAGCACTCATCATCTGCTACTCTGCCTCCTTACAGGTCAAGTTGGAGAAATGAACCAGATCAAAGGCTGTATCAATTATTCTGAAAATCCTTTTTCTCTTATTTGCGAGTCCTTCCTATCACATGCTTGTAAGCGTGTCATGACATAAGTGTGAGGACCAAAACACAGGCATCAATATCCACACCCACTCACACAATGGGAACACACCTACCAATTGCAATATACAGCTTATCAGCAGACCAACCCAGCACAGATCTGTTCCCGTTAAGTGATGGAACAGTTCCAGTCTAGGCAGATCCATATCTGGGCACATGACAGAAGAATGGTAGGTTTTCTATAGCCCTGAGCACCACTTTAAAAGATTGTGAGGAACACCATGGCTAAGAAGTACCATTGCGCTAAAACAAGTCTAGCACACTTGACAAGACATGTGAAAACCAGACCATACCATGGATGGAAGACAGTACACAGGAACTTCTGATTGTTGATGTGATACCTGCAGATTTGAATGAATGTCACTAATGGCTCCCCCTCCCAGAAAAGAAACATAACGCTGACTGAAGCCTGCCACAGGGATGAGTTACTCTAACTTCATGAGATACCAGGTTTGTTACTTAAGCATTTGGTAGAATCCAATAGTTGTGTATTCTCCATGGGCACACCTGCAGAAGTGATGCTAGATCTAAGTTTTTCCAACACCGTAACAAACCTAAACTTGATAAAGACTGCTGCTATTTTAGTACACTAGTCTCTGTTTAGCTTCAACCTGATGAGTTAAACCCTTGAGCCATCACATTGAGACAGCAGAGATTCAAAAGAGCATCAGCTTAAAAAAGTATTAGCCAACTCTTATCCTAGAGAGTTGTCGCAGCAAAATTCAGAGCTGTATTAAAAATGTAAGTTGATGCTCAGTGTAAATTTCTTCCAGACATCATAAAAAGGTGTCTTGAGACTGAAATAAGGCTAACAGAGAAGTTGTCACGGAACAACTGTATTCATTGATAGCCTGTATGTACATGACAGAATCCTTTCTTTCACACACACATGCACACCTTTGTGAACAGTTTGCATCTGAAGAAAAAAGTGGGCTGTTCATCTAATCAATAATGCCATGTCATGCATGGAGCTTCTGCATAAATCCAGAGCAAAAGATGTCAAGCATGTCCCACTCCAATGATTATCAGGCAACGAAGTAAAAAGATGCACTTTTCATCTCCACAGGACTGTCGTCAAACCCTTGATGTAATAAATGAAACATGCCTGCTATTTCACCATTGCAAAATGGTACTCTAGGTATCTTACAACATCTCTGTTTCCAGGAGGGGGGAACTAGCTCTAGATGAAGTGCAGATATGTTATTAAACAACGCACAGCTTGAATCCTGGGGCCAACACAGATGACCTTTAGAACATAAGCACTGCCTAAGACAAATATGCTTTCATCTTTGGGGAGTATTTTTTCAAGCAAAGATTTAAGAGAAAAACAGTTTAGAAATAAGTTAAGCACAAATGTGCCTTCAATCTCTTAATGCTTCATTTTAAAAACAAAACCACAAGCAATATCACATGTCAGAAGAAAGACTAAGTACTGTTTAAGCAGAATATTAGTGAATTTAGTGAGATTCAGCTTCGTTTTCATTTAAACAACCCAATAATTAAAGAACAGAGAAGAGAGATGCATGATGTAATCAAGATCCAAAATTGGAGGTATGACTAAAGCGATTCAGAAAAAAGGCTGGTATTTTTATTACAAGTCTATAAAAACAAAGACCATTATTTCACTTTAGAATCCCTTAAGTGGGACGAGAATACAAGAAACAAAACCACACTGAGGCATGTAAAACATAAGGAAAATGGTTTTAGAGGTGGATTAAGTGAAACAGCAAACAGTACAAAAAGAGAAAAAGTAATCTCTCATATTGCACTTAACAGGCTGTTATCATTTATCTTCAGTAAGGTGGTTTTTTAAGAGTTATATCTTGACTGTGACGCTAAGTACCTTTAACACATACAGTGATATTTGCTTCATGGAAAAGTGCAGCACTGGTATGATAAAACACCTTCCCCCACCAACTATGGTTCGCAGATTCCGACAAGTTCGGAGCTGCTCTGCACAGCCTGGTTTTCCATCAAAGTTAGTGGCAAACTATCAAAACACCCTACGAGTGCGAAACACATTTCTGGATGGAACCTCCTGTGCCTGAAAAGCCTGTATCACACATTGAATCCTCAAACACAGTGGGCTCGATATGTTTTGGTGGTTTGGGCTTTTTTAAAAAGATTTAATTTCTTACCTCAAATTCAGCATGGCGGTTAATATCCTCTGCTCTCTGCCTGCTCAAGATAAATTCTGCTTCATTAGCCACTCTTACCAAATGCTCCTTCATGGTTTGACTCAGCAACCTGAGGACAGAGAATATTCAAGAACTGCCTTGAGAGAATGAAGTCCTAATATAAAAATCTGTAAATACAGTATATATACAAATATTTTGAGCTTTGTTCTATAACTGACTTTATTGTGTTAAGAAAACAGTATAAATAAGGTTGAAGGGTAATTTTCTGGCAACTAGTAAAATTGTATTTCTATAGTAAACCAAACTAAGCATTAAACAAAATGTAAACACTCTAGACAGTCATTTGTTTTACCTGAAATATAGATATGTAAGACAATCTTTCACATACACGCAACACAAGAAAAGCAAGCAGTTTATGCATATAAACATCCACAGTGAAAGCCCTAATGTAAGTGATGTAAAGTCTAAATAAAAAATTGTGAATGGCACTGCAGTATAGTTTTTTCTCCAAGTGCAAAATTGGAATTTTATGGTAAGTATACATTTCAGTAATATTTTCAGGATTATAAAACATCCTCAGTCTCACAAATGAAATGCCAAGATATACATTGTTCCAGGTTACATACAGAATAAAGCTGTAATTCTATCTGAGATTTCCGAGGCCTTCATAAACCCCGAGTTTATGAATGGCAGCAGAGCTGACAGACTGAATTACAACCCAATTATTCTGTGAGTTCACATATTGTTACTAACAACAGTTCCTTTTTAATTAGTTACATTGGGATTCATAAAGTTAAAACTGGCTATACAGGAGCTACACTATTTTAGAACATGCACATTTCCACAAGATCCCTCAAAGATACGCCAGATAAATCCAGTACTTGCTCTACTGGTTACTTTCTCAGAATATCTGTTATTAAAGCTTTTTTTTTCCTAAGGTTTGCAGTTGCTCACGTAGAAAAGAGTGGCAGAACATAAAATAACTTGCTTGCCTTGCACATATAAGCTAAAGAATATTTCAACAAATTCACCGAGTCCGCTGAGCCCCTTTCTTTACAAAGACAGGATTTATTATGCAGGATGTCTTCTAACATATACAAATGTTAATTTTATCCCCTAGAACTTACTTATCTGAACTAAGGCTCCACCTGTCTCTATCTGTACGTTTGATAGTATGATCATCAATGCCCTGTTGTCCCTTCTCCTATGCTATTCACAATTCCACACCAGCAGTAAAGCTTGCAGGTCACAGGCCTGTTCCAAGGAGAAGAAATCCAGAGGCAGAACACCACCTGAAGCTCATTGTTCATTGCCTCCCTCACTGCAAGGCTAGGAAAACTGCAGCACAACAGCTAAGTGTGGCCATGCGATCACAAACCAGTTAAGTCAGTGGCTTACCATGTCCCCATGGACAAAGTCTTGAGAAAAAAAAAATAAAGGCACAATTCATTATTTGAAGCATGACTTCACCTTCTGTTTGAGGAAGCGTGTATAGAAGCCACTGTTTTGAACCACTTTTTTTTTTTCTTTTCATTTTTTCTATTGTTAGTCACTTTTAGAATGGAAGTAGCTGTTGATCAATATATAATTTGGACAATTTATCTGCATGCATTAGTGACAAACTTTTACTTTCAAAAACTGACCAAACCAACACTGCTGCAATAATGTAACTTAAATTTCGTAACTTTTCATGGCTTCAAAAAATTGGGAAAAGTAACTATTTAAGACATTGCGATTAAGAAGACTATTTAAGAAACGGCAAAACCTCTGTCTCTAATAATTTACAATAACATTCAGCTAAAAATAAATCCCTACTAATAAACCAGCAACAATAAACTTCGCATAACCAATTTCACAGTCTGGACAGATTTGACTCCCCTCTTTCTCCAAGGTCCTCAGTAGCACATTCAAATGTGTCACATAAGCATTTAAATAAACATTTTTGAATTAAACTAAGAACTGTCTAAAAAATATGGGATCAAATACTCACATAGTACAGTATCATGTATTACAACTTAACATTTAACACCGTGGGACAGTATCCCATTATTTTCACTGAGTTTGTCAATACCAATACCTTCCACTAACCTGACTGGGCTTTGAAAAATACTAGTTACCTCTAAAAGGTTCGCTTTTAATCTAAGACTATTTATCCTCTAAAAGACCCCATTTTTTCATCTGTTCAAGAAAGCATCCTATATAATAATTGTTTTTAATTATTTACAACATGGATTTTCCGTTTTCTCTACTAAACATAACCAGTAAGCAGCCCAGTACATGACTGACTGTACACTGGAACTTACTATGCATTTGCAGAGATGATGGATGTGTTCCAAACAAAGCAAAGAACTACATTCCCTCACATAGGAACAACATTCCCAAAACAGACTAGAAGTGTACCCAGTAAAAACAAATAGCTTTTGAGTATCAGAAAGAGCTTGGTCTCCTAAGGATCGGTTGTCGTTTTTGTCACCCCCACCTTTCCTTACGAATCTCACACACTCTCCCCATTTTCTCTAGGATATTTTATGCAGAACTAGGCAAAAAAATTTCACGTGATCTTGCAGATAAATCCTACTCAAATTCGTCATTTCGGCAACCGAAAGTTCTTATGGCTAACAACTAAGGAATTGTCCAAGCTTAGCATAAGCACCTATTGGTAACTTCAAACTTGTTTGCAGAAAAAGGTAAAAGCTTTATGTTATTAGGTATCAATTATTATACAATTACTTCCCTTTTTGCAAATTCCCAAATTCAGCAACTAAAAGTCTTCAGGAGCTGAGGATAAGAATTATTCACTAGTACAAATGAAGCCTGTATAAACCAATTTACTGCTTTATCCCATATGACAGCCGAGTTCACTATTTACACTCAAGAACTTCAAATTTTAATCTTTCTTTCCAGTCACCTTTTGCAAACACTGCATATGCTTAAACTTTCTTCTAATAAACAATTCAAGTTGTATCGTTATCTAGATCAGTTTGGATTTTCTTTATTAGAACTGCATCCACATACACAGCATACCACTCAGATTTCTGTTTTGAATGTACCTCAGTTAAATGTGGAACTTAGCAATCTAAATATATATCTATACATAAATGTAATGATGGCATGATATAATAGAGGAGTCTACAGCCATCATTAAAAATCAAAGAAAAGTACAAGCTCTCAGCATCTCTATAAATGAACACACCTCTGCTTATATGTCTAAAATGAAGCTTTAATAATCTACTTCTAAACGCTAATTTCGGAAACCTTGGCAGCTGCTACTTTTCCATTTGAAGCAAACAAAATGTTGAACAGAAATTTGTTAAGTGTAGCTCACTGCTTGCAATAGAAACAGCTGTTTCCAGCTGAGCAGACCACTGCTGAGGCAAGGACAAGAATCTGACTCTTGCAAAAGTATTAGTTCAACTCCAAGCTACATATAACACATTTTGTACATATGTGAGTGGCTGTAGACTGTATTAACTAGATAAGGTAACTTTATGAGAGACAAATGCTTTCTTCCAAAGAGAAAAAATGATGTTTAGAAAAATCTGATTTTCCTCACTAAGACAGTAAGTACACTTCACCGATTTAAATGATCATAACAGTCCTTTCTGGTACCTGCGCTGGCCTCCTACACAGAATTGATCATGCATGTTTTCCCCCAAATGATTTCATCTCTCCATCAAGTCTGTGCCTTCTGTTTGAGCTACAACATAGCTTTCAGAAAGATGTCCCAACTTTTTTTTTTTTTTTTAAGATTTGAAAATATTTCACACATTCCCATATAAAGGAGTTTTATAATAAGGCAACTGGTGTCAATTTAAGGAAAAAAAACCAACAAAACCAACAACAAAAACACACACACATAACTATTTCTTGTCTGTTTTTCTCCTGTTTTTTATTCTAACAACTAGTTTATAGTAGTTCTTTTCCTGTTAAATTAAAAGTCTAACCAAAACATCTCTTTATAAACAGCTTTTTCACAGCAAAAGAAGAGCTTTTCATTTCTTTGATCAAAAAGAGTAATTTAATTTCTTGTCTTTTTTGAAGTATGCACACCCAAGCTGAAAGAAAAACTGAAGTCTAATAATTTCCTTCCTGCCTGTGCTTCATAATGTCTGTATGCAGACCCATGGACAATATTTGCCTTACACTACTATCTCACACACCTGTTTATTTTTTCAGTGTTATTAAACACCAAAATGTTGCTGAATGTGGTAATTTACACTGCTCCTTCCTCGATAGATTCCTTCTGGTTTGGCTTTATTTATGAAAAGTTATTGACTTAAGACTTTTTTCTGATCTTTAACATGACAAGTGTGTGGCTGGAGCACAGGTGGACATTTTCTGTAGAAGTTAGACCATAATACCTACGGGGGTAAAGACTCTGGATACCAAGCTTACTCTTCTGCTTGCAGTCTACGCCAGATTTAAGGTCTCAAACAGACTTTTCTTGTTTTGCATAAACACTTTCTTTCTGGACTGAAAACTCTGCAAGGATCAACAGCCTAGTAAAAACAAGCAAGGAGGACAGATCCCATGCTGGAAGTTAAATATATACTGGCATACTTTGCTGGGTCAGGAATGAAGTGCTAAACCACTGAGAGAAGGAGTTCCAGCCAAATACATAAGATATTTTGGTATTTATTGTTACACTGGAAGAGAAAACTACAGGACGCAAAGCAAAAAATTTTCTTACTCCGATCATTGGCTGCTGAATGCTCAGATCAAGTAAAAAGTCAAGTTTCTCCTTACAACAAGTAAAAAGAAGAAGGTACAAGAGGGAAAAAGTGGAACAAAAAAATATGTGCAAGCAAAGAAAGTGAGAAATGAATAAATTCTGGGTTAGTATTACTGATGTCCAACAATTATCAATTTACGCTATCACATCAGAGAACTCTGAGATAGCCAAGAAAGAAGGATAAAGGTAAGCTTTCCTACTTGCACTCCTCATAAACCTAGCATATTAGAGATCCTCTTACTTCAAAAGGAGATACGTTCTACATGGATACACTGCCTTTTATGGGATCTGACTGCTCAATGCGCTAAGCGTTGGAATTACTGCTGCAAGGATGTTTTACAATTGCTTTGTGGAACACAGATACCTTACAGATATGCTATTCAAACATCAAAAAAACATAGACAAGTCCATAAGCTCCTGAAGGCTGAAGTTGGAACACATTTATCCCCTTAAAATGGGAGGGGGAAAAAAAAAAAAAACCAATTGTGCAGACACACCGAAATGCTAACTTTTTATGCGACAGCATAAAACGTAACAGCATTCCAAAAGGACAGCTAGGAGGGGACATCCCAATCCAACCTTTTCTATCTGGGATAGCCACTTAGGATTTGTCACAGCCTACTAAAAACTGATCTGATGTGTTCACATTCTGAGAGAGACTGCATGATAGTATGACAGATGATTTCTGAAAATTTTCAATCAGATAGCAATAGTACAATACATTTATACACACAGTGCAGTATTGTTACTCTCAATTTTTTTAAAGCAAATGTTACTAAAAACTTTCTACATTAAAAAAAGATATTTAAGAATTCTCAGGCATGCAAAAGTGTTTTTTTATATTGCTTTTTTGTTCAACCAGCAAATTCATGACATGTTCTGACAAGCAAAACCTACCTTTGCCACATACATGCCCTCCAAAGTTACTAGCACTTCCAATAATAAAAGCTTACATTAATTTTTAATCATTAAGACATGGTTCTCCCCAAAAAGCTTCTGCTTACTCATTAAGTTGCAGCAAAGATCATATGGTTCCAGTTACAGAAAAATGATGTAATTTAAATCCATGCACAGATGATCGAACAAAATTCAGTGAAATAAAAACTGTTTTTAAAATGGTTGTGTGTGTCACACTATGCCTTAGTGCACACACACGCACAAAAAAATCATGTCGTGTCAAGAACCCCACCTCAAGTCACTTATCTGACTCTGAAATGCATCCAGGTTACTATTTCTAATTTTAAGCACATTTGAAATGTTGTTTAAAGTCTAGCCTAATGATCCCCTGTGGTTCAAATTCACACATTAACAAAGCTACTTCTGCTATGAAACCAGAACAATAACATAAAAACTCAGAAAATAAATCACCAAATATCCCTTTTACAAACCTACCACTTAAACAGAATGGGTTGCCAAAATAATTAAAAAAAAAAGCATGGAAATGTGGAAAACACTTTATTTTCTCTTACAGATCAAGACTAAGGTGCAGGTTCTATGTCACCAGAATCTCAGGGCAAGGAGGTGGTAACAAGGGGAGCAGACTGGTAGTAATCAATTCTAGTTTGAAAATTTATCTTTTTTTTCCTGAATCTTTTTTTGGTCAATTATGCACAAAGGGTGAGTCTGTCTATCTGTCTATCATCCATTTTTTTCATTAATAGCTGTATTTTTCTAACTATTTTCCATCATAGTAGTTGCTCCTATGGCAACACATTCTCTAACATTCATTCCTTGAGAGTGACTGCACTACTGCAAGTGAAAGACAATTGAATGGGGCAGCGTACATCTGTCCCCTATTTTCTGTTAAGAAAGTGTGCAAGTAATTGGCCAACTAGTTTGATTGCCAACTATTTCAATATTAAAAAATATTTGCATCTATGACCACTCAAAAGCAATATATCCAATTTAAGAAAAGGAACAGCAGGTGACATACGTTGAAATTTTCTTAGTACAGTTCCTCCTGAAAAAAAAAAAAGCCATAGAAATACAGATGATTGTAGCATTCCAGATTTTATACTACTTGATGTTATGTATTGGGAGAATAATACCTGTTACATCTGGTTATTTTTGGAGAGGTTTGGGGCTTTTTTTGTTTGGTTGGTGGAATTTTTACTTCCTAAGGATATGAGATTTGCATGCTGTCTGCCTTCCTCCTTCTCCCACTAACTTTTGAATTAATTGGATAATTCTAACAGATTTTTTGAATGGAAGGCTTAAGTTTCTCAAAAATATTAATTTTATACGAGTTTTATATCCAACAGAGGACAAAAACCTATGTGAGCATCCTTTAAAAAATGAAAAATAAAAAAATAAAACAACCAGCTGTTTTCAACTGCACTGAAAGCCATAATAGAAAATCCAATATAGGAGAATCCTCTGATATGGCAGGAGGATATTGATTAGATTTCATTCCTCATTAGACAACAGAGAATCTAGCAATAAGAAAAAGCTACAGGAAAACCAAACTTCATTAGTTCTGCTTCTCCTGGATACAGTTGTGAATCCTTAAGTTTTGGGTTGTTTGTTTTGGTTAAGGATTTGAAAGGGCAAAGGCAAAGGAGAGGAAATTATACATGTATTCTGCTAGTTAAAAGAGGTTATCTTTCAACCAAACTTAATGTGAACCGTTTTTTTAAAGCAACTGCTGTCTGAATATTCATTTACAGATGTATTAAAATATATGTATAGGACACAGCACTTAATTCTTTGGATGACCAAGAAAAGTATGGGTGAGAAAATTAAAATTAAGCATCTTCAAGAGCGTCTTCAACTGAAAATCAGAAAGAATAATTGCTGCAGCATGCTTAGGAGACTGATCCCTCAACCCCTGCCATGCCAAACCCATTATCACCCCAAAGGGGATAATAACTGTCATGCCTAGTCTCAAGCTCGAGTACGTTTGTTAGTGCACTGACTGATACAGAAAACAAGGTCTAGCATAAGAGATGTTTCACACTAAAGTGCACTAATGAATCAAAGCGACAGGAGAGAGTTTTAACCTTCACAGAGCAAAGGAGTTGTTTGCTAACTAGTCAAGTAGAGGAAATAAAAGCCTAACAAAAGACACATTTGTACACTCAAGGAAGTAAAACAAAGCTGGTGTTTTGGGGTTTCTTTTTCAGTTCAGAAATAAATCTTGACCATCTCCTGCATAAGGAGGAAACATAATTAGTTTCAGGGTGAAAAAAAGGAATCTGTTTGGACACCTTGGAAGTCTCCAAAGGAGAGGACCAGCTATGACAGTGAACCACCTGGATTTGGTTCTGGTGGATGGTTCTGGTGAACAAATTCCTTCGTAAGTAAGCTCTCAGGTTGAGGCTCCAAAACAGTCTCTCCCTAAAGGGAGGATCCAAGGGCGACAGGCAAGCACAAAGACTGAAATCTAGACTGATAGAAGTTCAGCAGGCTAAGGAAAATGCTTTGCAATCTATACTTCTGCTGCACAGATGGCTCAGTACAGAGAAGCAGTGCATACAGGCACCTTTTTAACAAGGTTTCAAAGAGCATTAATAGTGTTCCCAGACATTACAATGAGAGAGAACAATGCTTATTCATTTTTATTAAAAACAGATTAATGTTCAATGTAGCAACGTATCGAAACTGACATTTCTTTTCGTGCATAGAAAGAGGTTATTTTCCAATACCTGCTCCTTTTAGCATTTCACTTACATTCTGTAATTACTGTTTTTCTAAACAGTTTTGTTTTGATGGGGTGTTTTGGATTTTTTTTTGGTTTTGTTTGTTTGGGTTTTTTTACTATGCTTGTAACCTGGCCCTCAGAAAACTTCAGTTGTGTATTTCAGTTTTAGTTAGGTTTACGGTTCTGTATTTTCACATACTAGTCTCCCGTTCGCTGATTTTTTTTCAACTCAAGATTCAAAATTTCACTGGGCACAAACAAATCAATTCTGCTATACATGTGCAGTGGAGCTGATGTATCTGGAAAGCCTGGGAGCAACTATATGTGTAACATATTAGTTACTTGTGAACATGATGAAATTCGGACCAACACATTCCGAATGCAGCGCACACACTGTAGATCTTATGAGTCCCAGAGGCAAACTCTCTGCACATATTTCTGTCCAGGGAATCCTAGCCAAAACATGGCAAGCCTAAACATAAAACTTTCAACTGCTGTGATAGAAAGAGGTACATTCATACCTTTCACATAAAAGCAAAAAAATACATTTTAAAGCAAGTATAAGAAGAGATTTAGATCTCTTCTTCTAGACCTCTTTCTCTTCCAGAAAGATTTTTCAGTTATCGTCTTTGCCTGATAAACAAAAACAGTAGAATATACTTCAAACTGGAATATCCTCTGGTATCTTTAGTCCAAAAAATTACTAATAAACTTTGGGAATAAAACCCTGGTTTACAAAGGTTATAAGATGACCAAGACTTTCTCCACCAAGGCAGCAGACAATAGCAATTCTGTGATTCCAGAAATTCTAGGCAGTTCTTCCAGTCCTTAATTTTATTTACTCTAACACTCCGTGTGTCATGGTACCCCACAGACATCCTTCCTTACTCGCTGAAATCAGTTCTGTCCTTTATACAACCACCTTGCCTTCTTTTCTTGAGTGCTTAGAGAAGTAATTTAAAAATGCAACTTTTATTATACAATTATGCAGTTTAAGTCTAAATCATTATCATCCAGCTATTTTAATTTTTAACTTTTAATAAAAAGTTAATTAAAAGTAAAATGTTTAATTAAAAGATTTCAAGCTTTTGGAGTTAAGATTATAATGTTATGGCAAAAATGCATAAAACAATAATAAATATAATAAAATAGAAGGGTTGAAATGTTTTAGTATAAGTGTTAGTATATGTATAAGAAAAATAATGTACGACCTGTATAAGGAGAAGAAAAGAGCAGTTCTGGAATATAGTTTGTGTTGTATGAGGGTTAATAGTTTCATTTTAGTAAATGCTGAAAAGCCACAAAGCACCACAACGACCAATTCAGCAATAACTTTAAAGGCTTCTATAAACAGCAATGGAGGAAAACGGAGATAGATAAAAGGAGCCACTTTTAAGAAATTAATCCCCTTTCCTCTTCCCCATAATGAAAGTTATGTTCCCACTTTTTAAAAAAACAACTCTGCTACGAGTCAGAAACGAAATGAAGTAACAATTACTTAGATATTTTCTGCTAACCAAAACCACACTTTTCAGTCTTTAAGGGATCATTTGTCCCCGAGACAACCACTCTAAGGCCAGACTGTAAGTTATTGATGTTGTTTATGGAGGTGGGGGAGTGATTCCATCTGTCTGTGATGGGCACTGCAGGTTTTTAAAAGAAAATAGTCAATTCCGAACAGTTTACTGACAGAAAGCTCTCTGAAAGCTTGACCTGGACAAGCTGAACGACTACTAGGTAACTGCTACTTGCAACTCAGTCCCAGCAACTCATTTGTTCATGATAATCATCTTACGCAGATGAACCTTACATTGTGGTTTACATGTGTGTGGGATCGCTACGTTATCTATGCTAATAAAACATTAATCAAGGGCAAAATTTATAGCAGGCACTTTATAAGTAAGGTCAAGACAGGTCAGCCTCACATAATAGGAAACAACTACAGGCTAGATCTTAACACTGTAACTGAACACCCTTGTTACTTTACCTTGGCCCTTGGGATCAAGACTAGTAGCAAAATGTTTTTTCTGCCCCAGAATGGTGTTTCCCTCACCACAACTGAAATGCAACCATTAAAATGGTCATTATTTTTATTTATCTTGAGAACATCTACACATTTCAAAAGAAAAGTCTCAAACGGCCCCTATTCCTACAATGATAAAAAGGTATTTTTATAGCATTTTAATTTATGTGATAAATGATTTTGGTTTTAATCCAGCAGCTGTCCTAATCCTGTAAAATTTATTTTCTATTGCAATTCTTACTAGCTCAAGTTACTCACTAACAAAATTTCATTTTAGATAAATGGCATTTCTTACAATACTCCTTCAATAACTCATTAAGACATCTTGGAAAAAATCTTTTGGAAAAAGTAAATATTGCTCTTAGTCTGCCTCAACAATCAATGTCTAATGAAGAAAATATTGATGGTTCTGAACAGCGACTACAAGTCAGAGCATGGCCTCATCACCTGCTCTGTCATTTTCTATAAGTCCCAGTAATATACATATATAGTTATGGATAGAACATGAAACTAATTGGTAATATTAATTTTTTTTTTTTTTTAACCTTACAGGGACTCTCTAACTTTCTGTTTCATGAGGTACATAGAAAAGTGGAATCTAATTTTTGAGACAGAGGCTTATCTTACAATTCTTAGCTATAAGGCCTTCCAAGTGTCAATTCCCTTCCTCAAGAGATTAGCTGAATACAAATTATAGTTTCAATGCTAACCAGTGCAGAAGGACAGGAAGAAAGAAAATCCATGACACATCGATAAGCAAAATATTTAATGAAACTAAAGAGAATTCAGATTCTGCAAAATCCCATACTCAGTATTAGAACTGAATCAAAGTATCGAAGAATGTGAAATCATGCCTGTAAAACTCAAAGAAAATGACACAAAAAAGCAGAAGAAAAATTCTTTAAAGAAAGTTTCAAGCCACACAACTTGAATGCTAATGCTATCAAATATTGTGACTTACCTTCCTTCATTGACAAGCTCAATAAAGGCAAGGCCAGCATTCTTTTGTATAGAGTTCTGCCACTCCTGGGGAAAAACAAGAGAAAACTAGCTGTATAAAAACAAAACTAAGAAAAAAACCCATTTTCAGCTAGAAAGTCAGGCACTTTCATTTCAATTTTAGCAACTTAACACCACCATCAGCAAACATATAAAGCATTAATTGTGCGCTAATCAGGAAGGAAACATTGCCAGCATGAAGAAACAGAACACTATCATTTACTCAAAGTCTTATTCTGTAGAGGGGAGAAGAAAAAACAAAAATCAGCCCACAAACAACTGCATCATTTTATTTTGCTATGTAATGCAATAATTCCAAACTTACTCTGGTTCACTGACACCGTTTGCCTTATTGACCTTTGATAACAAACTGTTTCACATTAATGTAAGGCTCATTCTTTAAACACAAATTGCTCTAATAACTTAAAGTCTAGTTAACATATATGCCTATAATAATCCTCACCTCAGCACCACGTAGCCATCTCTACTCAAAAAAATCTGCTGATGATCCAAATATTGCATCATTAACACCCAGTACGTTTCAAAAAACTTTAACACGTTTTTAACACCGAACTTTTAACACGCTGAAATGATGGTAACAGCAGACACACGTGCACTTCACATTTCTTACATCTAACTGAACCCTGATGTACAGCAAAATTCTACATCTCAAACACGCAGGCAGGTTTTGCCTGGCCCCCAGAAGAGACACACTGGAAAGCAACCAACCTAGATGACCTATCACTGGGGCTTGCTTCCCCCATTTGAAAACTGAGGAGAAAACAGAATTGGTTAACAAAAACACAATGAAGATTTTTAATCCTAGACTCCATAAGAATAAGTTGATGGTGCTAAAAATCAGGGCAGTAAAGTGTGAACCTTATATTTCCGGGAAAATGTTAAGAGGCATTGGCTAGAACAGGCCAAATACAACTCTTGGTTTAAACTCTAAAAATCTTCTAAACTAGTACAAAAGAATGATTCTGCATTCTGCAGTATTCTGCAGATACGTAAGCGTCAGATGCTTTTCCACATCAGCTTCCTGGATTTTTCAGTCTTTGTTGTATGAAATAATAATCCTAATGATGATATACATCAGTACTTCTATCACTGTGGTTCTTTTTCAAAAACCTCATCTGCTCCAGAACAGGCAAAAAGTGCAAAACTGCAAATATCTCTTAAACAAATTCCAGGTTTCTGAATGCAGGAGTTTTTGAATACCAAGTGTCAACAGAGTACGGTTTTTGCTGCTCAGTGGTGCAGAATTACCTCTCAGTCAGTGACCTGAAGGTTTGATCAGACATACAAAAAAGCTAGTAGAATGATGTTGTTTCTTTACAACTTAAATCCTGCCTCCCTGTGCCCCACCACCCCCCCCCCCAAAAAAAAGAAAAAAAAAAAAAGATTTCCAGATTTCACATGCAGGGAGAGATTATAACTCTGATCTCTAAAGGCTTGATGGGTTCCAGGATCAACATACTCTTTTATCATTTTTAAGTTGCAACAATGTATTACAATTTTCAAGTAGTCAGAATTAAGAGTAGAGTATTTGGAATCTGTGATGTATTATTCATCATGAATTATGAATGTATTTCATTACTTTTTATGTAACTAGTTTATATGCATTAATAGGCAAGCAACATTCTAAGCACCAGCGAAGTTCCATTTACACACTATCACACACGGCGGGGTTTTTTTAGGTTTTGGGGTAGTTTTCTGTTTTGTTTTTGAAGTTACATCAAGTAGCATCATTGGTCCTTACTGCTACCTGTATCTTACTAATATTTCTCCCACCACCCTTCCCCTAGTTGTCCCCTATTGCTTTCTTATGACCACCATTACATGGCTTCAAGTTAGTCTGTAAGCTGCCTGAAATAGCTTTAAGAAGCATTTATTCTTATTGGAAGAAAAAAAAAAAAGCGCCTTGTAGCTGCTAATATTCTCAACGAAATGGCATACACAACTAACCCTCCTAGGACTTTTTAAAAATGTAACATCAAGTTCTAAATATTTAGCTTCATATGATAATTGAAACCTTTCTCTGTTAGCTTAAATGTGTGAAAACTCAAGAAAAGCAAAATATTTTTTTTCCATTTATGACACTGTCCATCTGTTGCTCTGCTCTTTAAGAGAGCTCACTACAATACTTGAAAATTTAATTGGTGAAGATGGAGGTTGCCAAAAGTGAAAAATAAGTGCATTTATCATGATACTTTTCAGCGTTTTTCCTCTACATCAGACATCATCAAAGAAGGCGTTAGTCTAAACAATTTCATAAATCACAGCTGAACACACCCTAAAGCTAATTTTAATAGCTGAAAGAAAAGACTAATGGTCATAATCTTTCATGATCCATTCAATATTTCCCCACAGTATATGTTCTCTCTCAAACAATTACACTCAGTATGCATATTGCATTATTATATCAACATCTTAGTTATCCATCTCCCAAAGGTATTAGGGAAAAAACACGTTAAAAGCCTCAAACTCAACCACTAATGCAACTAAATAACTAGAAAACACATTTCAGCACTTTCCTAAGGATGGACTGTAAGGGAAGATCAACAAAGTCAATAATTTCATACCTGTTCTAAGTTGTACTTAATTGACCATCATTTCCTACAGCTATAAATGTTTAGTAACCGAGACACATAATCTACTTTTAATGCTCTCGGTCACTGTACACTCAATAGTGAAGCAGGAAAAAAAAGCATCCTAGAAGCACTAAACACTATCACAAATAGCTACAATGAAAAACAAGCATTACAAGGAGATAAATAAGAAATCACATTTTATTCAAACACTACGTCTGATGCGGAAATTTCCTAGCTCATTATTGTTTTGTCCTACTTCCTTAATGCAATCTGTAAACACTTCCATAAATACTCTAGATAAAATGCAAGTACTATATCCTTCCTGAAACAGTGCTTCAAACCTCATCTGAATTAAGTTCTGTATGAAATAACGTATTACATTTCCTGTAGCTACAGCACAACTCTGCCATAAGCAAAATCATACCCCAGTCCTCTATCGCACCAATGTTATATGATCAACAAGTTTCATTAACACATTCTTACTGAGTGCACAAAGTTCATTAAATGAAAACATTAAACAGTACTGGTCTTAAACCCCTCCCTTCAGAAACTAATAATCTCCCTCAAGGTTTGTATCATGACCTACTGTTATCCCATCTGAGTCAGGTTGGGGTTTTTTAATCTACTTTACAGTGGGTTTTTTTAATTAATTCTAAGTAATGATCAGTCGTAAGACAGTACAAAATGTTGCAATAAAACTCACATAAATTACTATATTTCCTTTGTCTAGGAAATACATTTTGGCCAAAGACCACACTATGTATTAGACCATAACCAGCAGTGAGATTAGTCTAGAAAAATTATCTTCAGTAATTCTATGTCCCATTTTATTTCATTTCAGCTGCATATGCACGTGTAGTTATCTCAGTCTTCAAATGCATTGAAAAGTCTTTTATACTACTTGATCCTCTTATTTCTTTTCATAAAATAAGGTGTGTCTCTAATCATATGGCATCATCAAATAAGAGGAGAAGTTCTTTAAAAATTCTGCATTGAACTTGAATTTTCCAGTGTCAACTCTACTGATCAACCTTTTTCTCCCATTTGTTGTTGGCTCCCTACTCATCCTGAATATCCTCGTTCAGATACAATACTTCAGGAGCATCTTATTTACCCAAACAAGCCTGCCCCAAAGCCTTTTCTACAAGCAGTAACTAGTAGGAGTCAGCTTCAAAAGAAATAGAATCATAGAATAGTTTTGCTGCCAAAACACACCACTAAACCATGTCACTAAGTGCCACATCTACACATCTTTTAAATACCTCCAGGAATGGCAACTCCACTACTTTCCTGGGCAGCCTGTTTCAATGCTTGATAACCCTTTCAGGGAAGAAGCTTTTCCTAATATCCATCCTAAACCTCTCCTGGTGCAACTTGAGGCCATTTCCTCTCGTCCCATCGCTTGTTACTTGGGAGAAAAGCCCAACCCCCACCTCGCTACAACCTCCTTTCAAGTGGCTGTAGAGAGCGGTAAGGTCTCCCTTCGACCTCCTTTTCTCCAGGCTAAACAACCCCAGTTCCCTCAGCCGCTCCTCAGAAGACTTGTGCTCCAGACCCCTCACCAGCTTCATTGACCTTCTCTGGACACGCTCCAGCACATCATTGTCTTTCCTTTAGTGAAGGGCCAAAACTGAACACAGGATTCGAGGTGCAGCCTCACCAGTGCCAAGTACAGGGGCACAATCACTTCCCTGCTCCTGCTGGACACACCATTCCTGATACAGGCCAAGATGCTGTTGGCCTTCCTGGCCACCTGGTCACACTGCTGGCTCATATTCACCCAGCTGTCAACCAACGCCCCCAGGTCCTTTTCTGCCAGGCAGCTTTCCAGCCACTCTTCCCCAAGCCTGTAGCACTGCCTGGGGTTGTTGTGATCCAAGTGCAGGACCTGGCACTTGGCCTTGTTGAACCTCCCACCATTGGCCTTGGCCTGTGCAGGTGGTTCTTCACATAGTGCATTACAGATCAGTGGAATCTATCGCCAAAGGATGTTGTGGTGACTACAGGTTCAATAGGAGCAAGAGAAAACAGCAGGAAGTACACAGAAGGAAAACACATTGATATTGACTAGACACACAAAAACTACAACCTGCTCAGAAAACACTCTGAGCTGAAAATAGCTGGAGAGTGGAAGAGTATTATACATGCTTGTCCTATGCTTGTCCTATTTTATTCTTTGTGTCTATAGTTGGAGATGTGACAACATGCAAGGTGGAGCCTTTATATAGCCCAATATATAGCCATTCCTAAACTTTAATCACTCAAACTAATGCCAACAAAATTTTGTTTATAAACATTGTTGGTTTGTCATTTCAAGTTCTTGTCTGTAGGCAGCAAATGGACATATCCCTCCTCACCTGCACATTTTCTAGGAAATAAATATAACCGTGTTTCAACAATTAACCCAAAATACATATTCTTCAAGCTATATAAAAACATTCACCAGACCAATCTATCAACTGGTCTGATGGCTAAACAATTAAACACGGGTATTAAACAGAATATTTAAAACATTTCCAATACATGAAAACTGCTCTACTGTAGCAAACTGTACTACTGCTTTCATTCATATATACATACACAGGCATACTCTTTAATAATTCATTTTTCTCAGAAACTTAAAAAAATATCCTTCTAACAAGGGTAACATATTCCACAATTAAGAAATATATCTAATGGTTGAAATACACACGCATAAGCAAGCAAAAAAGAGCAAATTCTTTGCTAATCCATCCTTCCCATAAAGCTGGCGGAGTTTTAATAATTTATGTTGGTTATGAAACAAAGGAGAAGGATGACTTTGGTACTGACAACTATGAATGGAGCACTAAGGAGCCGGGTGGGAAAATGTGTTAACATATGACTAAGAGACATATTATATCCTAGAGTAAAGGTCAAATCTGCATGAAAAACTTGTTCATAGAGAGATATACTAATCTTTAAGTGCCTAAAGTAAACTATCAAGAACTTTTCAGCAGTGTTTGCACTTGGTGTCAGCACTCTCTCAGCACCACATCCACTACAGGCTTGAATGAACTCAGCAATAAAGAACAAATAGTGAAAAGTAGATTATATCTCAGCTGGGTTCTTCATAATTAAAAAACAGTTAGACTGCACGTTAAGCAGAATATCTACAAACGTAAATTACTTTTAAAGAGTTGAAGCATGCCTAAATTATTTTAGCCTCCAAAGCTCCATTGAAAAAAATT
This sequence comes from Chionis minor, assembly GCA_013398295.1. NCBI lineage: Eukaryota > Metazoa > Chordata > Aves > Charadriiformes > Chionidae > Chionis > Chionis minor. Next base: position 851,281 of record VZSF01000627.1, read on the forward strand.
AAGACCAACATGGAATTATTGGAAATCATATCTAGAAACTCTATGTAGCAATTTAATATCAAAATCAGCACATGCTAAGTAGTGTACAAAACAGAAAAACTTTGCAAGGATGTGACACTTTAATGTAAGAGTAACACGAAAACACATTTGGAGACAATGTTCTGCAGTATATACACAGTCATATCTGGGTGCTCAAATAAAATTTTAAACACATATACCAATAATGGAAGAACTATCAGAAATTGATTGAAGAAAAAAATTAATTTCAATAATTATATCCATAGTCCTTTCCGTACAGAACATCACTGTTGCTGAATCTTGACGCAGAGAAAAGAGAGCTTGCAAAAATATTTACTACTATCCCAAAAATTCAGAACATCTTGTCAGGGAAAAGGGAAAGTTTCCCTTGTAAGGGAAAACCTATGAAACAGGCTTGAATTTATTGAAATTTAAACAATGGATACTATTCCACACGAAACAACGGCTTGTCTATGAAAGCTTTAACGTGGCATCTATGTAACAAGTCGAGCTATCTCACTAATCAATGCAGAGGTTTTGATTTCAATAAGGGTGATAAAAGTTACTCTAACCCTGGCCAGCTACAAGCTCTCAACAGATGATCATCATTAGGCCTCTATCGGGGTTCCACATACTCAGGCTGTACAAATGTGTCGTATTAGTACATGGTCTGTCTGTTTGGCAACTCCAGTCTTAAGACAAATGGCAGCTGCTGCCCTTCAAGGTCTGAAGTCAAGTCCTCAGGGAATCTAAAAGTCCAACTGGAAAAATCAAGGCCTGTTCATTAGAGACTGCTCCAGGGGAAACTTGCAAGGCTGCCATTAGAACTATATAAAAGAGCTAATTATTTGTGTAAGACTTTTAAACTATCAAACACACTCAGTTACAATAAAAAGTATTTACTGCTGGCATTCCATTAAAAAGACATTGCTTTTTGTCAAAAAATCAGCTAGTGACAGTGCACAACTAAAGTCTTTGTATTAAAAATTTTAATGAGTCTTCTAGGAGAAAGTTGTGTAAAAATTAACTGGATGACATAGCTTCTCTAGTGGAGGTATAAAAACAAGCATGTTGTTGTGGGAAAATATTCCAAACACACTCCTAGCAGATTAACTAATGAATTACAAAGGCAGGCTGAGACTGTGTGTGTGACTACCTGCCCCTGAAAAAGACAGAAAATTAAAAGAAACAAATACGTTCAGTGTTGCAAAACTGACTAAAAAGAACACATAACAAACTTCTTTCAAACCTATGCTGTTAACAAACAACTGAAAATGCGCAGTACACGAGTGTGTTGATAAATGAGTCAAAAAAGCACATGGCCCAGTTGCAATCAAACACCAAGACTGAGCAGAAAAAAATGAAACCCCAAAAAAGTGTTTCACTATTTTTCCTCTGATAAAACACAGAAACAAAGATTATAATAGTGACGGGTACTTTCATAAAATATACTTTGGGAAAGAGTTGGAACACTATTCCTAACCACAAAATTGTTTACTATTTTAACTATGAAACAGAATCAAAGTTTCTTATACCGAAATACATTTCCAGCTGCACAGCACACCACCACTGTATTGGATCCTAATGGTATAACAGATCACTGCCATAGAGTATTTATTACAAATCTTTTAAAAGTGGTATATGAAATTCATTAGTGTTCCTTAATCAGTTCTTGGATCAACATGCATATTAGCTTCCGACAGCCTAATTCAAAAAAGCAATTACAAGCCTAGTCCTTATGTAAAAGGATGACAGAAAGAGGCTATGTTAAACCAGTTTAAAAGAATGAAAATGTAAAGAAAACAGATTAGGAATGATTTATATCAATGCCTAGTGCTGAAGTTAATTACAACTAACCCAATAAAATAGTGCCTTTATTATTGTACAGCAAGTAATAACCTTAGATGCAGAAAACAGAACTCTTTGCTGACTTTTGCATGCTCAATTCCACAGCACACTACTTTAAGAATTAAAGAAGTAGTAAATAAGCCATACAGAAACAGCAGTTTTTTAACTAAAAGCAGAAGACTCCCCTGCTGTTTAACCATTTGGGATATTCCATGTAAACAGAGCTTCCTATAAACTGTTATTATGCTGTCAGTGGTAAAAGCTTAAAACTACCTTATAATGAGAGTTTAATTTCAATACTTAAAAGTTGGAGTTCAAGTCACAATATGTTTTTATAGATTCTGAAAATAAATTATACGCTTACAGAGCTGGAGTAGTTAGCATACTGAAGTACTACATTGTTCAGTAAAATACGAAACAAAAAAAACTGTCAGCTTGTCAGACAATGGCTTTTATGCTAGGAGATCGCTCTCAAAGTGACTTCTCTACAAACCAAGCAAATCTATCCTAAAAGATACAGTATTAGGAAAGATACACTACATAAAATGTTACAGCACATACAACCTTAACAATTACATACAGCCAGAAAATCTCAACTCAGGTGGAAGTTTTCATAATTTATGGTGATAACAAACATTCTTAAAACAGTAACATTTTAATTAAAACAATTTCAGTAATAAAAGAAAATTTAAATAACTTAATCTGAAAGTTCTTATAAAATTATGAAAATATCACTGACTGCAACCAGAAAGCTTGTATAAAATTATGAAAAATCACTATCTGCATAAATAAAATGCTATCAGTAATAACTATCACAGCATAAAAGCTGCACATCATCAAAACTCACAAATCTCATTTTTGTATCTGGTTTCAAAAAAGTATGAATATGTATATGAAAAATATTTATTACATGCCTTTTATAGCAATCTAACTCATGACTCGATGAATAAAATTTTGCGCCCCTAGAACCAATGTTATGTTCAGATGAAACAGGTAAATCTATGTTCATCTCCAGTTCCCTTATGGTCCCAGTACAGCAACAAACTGTTGAATGGGGAAAAACCTGAATGAGTGGATCAGTGATTCCATGTCCACAGTTTCTGATGGAGGAAGCAATTTGCCTGGGCGGCCTCTCCCTTTCTCTCCCTGGCTGTTGCCATGACTCCTCATGAAACTAAATCAGGGGTCAGGTTTGAGTTCATCTAGCAGGCAAACCTTTTCCACTGCAGTTTCCTCTTCAGGTTCTTTAGCCATCAGCTATTTTCAATGACGAGATGAAAGACAGTAGCTTCAGGAAGAATAGGAACAGAAATCTCAAACATTAATTGAGAAATCAAAGGACCAAGTAGTTCCGTAAATATGCAGCAATGAGAAGTAAAAAATTATAATTCAAAGGAGATGAGTCAGAAAAACAGATGTGAGGAAAAGGGACAATAAGATGAACAAAGGTAAGAGATCCAAATAATCAAGTTGCAGCGCCAGCACCATTTTTATGAAGAAAGGAAGATAAATCGATGAACAGCAGGAGTATAAGGCAACTGCCTCTTGATTACAGTGCTTTTGTGTTTAAGTGTGATTTTAATTTGAGTTTTTATAAAACAACTGCATGGAAAAAGTTGTCTTCCAAAGCAGACTACCAGCTATAAGGACAAGAAAATCACAGCTTGCTTACTGCTGCACAGTTGCACTAGTAGTGATGGAGTGATCCCACCAACAGCAACATTCACCACTAAATAGCAGAAATCTTCCTGCTCAATGTCTGATAGGCTAAAAAAAATTTAACTAATAAAAACCTCAACAATATACACCGTGAATACTATTTTGGAACTAAAAGCCCGTTTATATTCCCCTTTTGCCCAAATGTACCTTAGTTTCAACTTAAACTCTCATAATGAATGCATTCAGACAATGAACAAGATTGCTGCTATCACTGTACCTCTGAGGGAATGAAACCAAAGTATGTAAACCAATCCTACTTTTTCACTCAAAAGACAGAATGTCCAAACCTGTCCCCTATCATTCCTTTGGGGAACCCTATCCTAATGCAGATCTTTAAGAAAAAATTTAAAGAAAAGGAAGCTAAAATCAAATCAAACTTTTAAAAAAAAAGGTGGAAAAAGCAACATACTTATCATTCATTACACTCTACTTGCACACTACATTCCGTTCCTCATCCTGCATCTGTTGTCTTCATTTAAACTAAAATATTCTGGGTATCCATTATTCCACTGCTCCACAACACCCAGCAACACACAGGGCTCTATTCCCATCTGTCCCTATACGTTACTACAATAAGCATGATAAATAATAATTTTCTGCCCCTTTCACTGCAAATCCTCCCCTGCACTCATGAAGCAAATTTTCCAAAAAGAAAAATATAACCATTTCTGGTTTAGTTAAAAATAGAAATAAATATCTTCACAAATATTCATAGGGCACTGGAAAATTCAGCTCATTTTTCTGAATCAAATTCGACTCCACAGTAGGATTTAAAGACTAACAGACATGTACCTCAGCACCATATTGATTGCTGCATAATCTGCATCACAAGTTTTTTCACTTAAACAAGTTACACTAATATTTACTGAAAGATTAGTGCAGCAGCATCATCTTTGATGAGACAGATGTTTTCCCCAGTTGCAGAAATACATAAAAAGGCACAGACGAGTATAAATAAAGACTGAAGGTTAAACAATAAAATGAACAGTACCACTATGCAAAGCTTCTCCTGTCAGAACTTTGAATGAATGGCACTGCTCCCCAAATCATGAGTTTCTTCAGCAGTTTTGTGTGGAAACATAGACACATTATTTGGTTTATTAACACAAACAAAGATGTTCACATATTTGTAATTGGTATAAAGGCAGCGACAAGCGTTGCCGCTCACTGAACTTTCCATAATCTCATACCCCTCCCCTCCACTAAACCTCCCTTCCATAGTCTCAAATTAAACAGACTAGCTGTAAAACAGCAGGGTGTCAAATTAAAGCACACTTTATTTTCAGAGGTCTCCACACTTCGTGGCTGACTTCCTGTCAGGAAGAGTTCCATTTCAGTGCAGAGCCCCACCAGCAGGGAGCTCACAGAATTAAGTGCCAGTTGATATTACTTTGTTTTGCATTTACCACCCATGAGAATATTGTTCAAAGATCTAGTTATAAAGTCAGCATGGTATCATCCTTCTGACTAGACTGCCAAGCCACAGGGTGTGCTCTCACTGCACAAAACTCACCTTAAATGGTGATGTTTTTTTAAGTCCTAGTGTGCTGGTGAAGCAACAGGATGCCTTTTTTCTTCAGAAAAGTCTTGCTTCTGTACCTAAATTATGTTCCCTTAGTTTTGAACATCTGCAGCAGTGTACATTCATGGAAATGAAGCTGTCTCCTCTTCACCTATCACACCCCCAAGATTCATATTTACCTTAGACAATCTACTCTCCTCCCTAAACACAAAAATGTATATATTAATCATACAACTTCTCAGCAACGCAGTTTTAAAGGCTAATATTTTTAGCTGTAGTGGACATGTTTTCCATTAAACTCACACCAACACCATGTTCTGGATTTCTGACTAAATTCAAGTAGTTTTCATTTCATAAGAGAATTATTCTTAGTAAGATCCTATAACATCTGAAAAGCCTACAGAACAACCACTAAAGATTGTAAAAAAAAAAAAAAAAAATCCTTACTTCCCCCTCCCTGAACTTTACTGTAGGCAACAATTATGTTTTAGTAAGATGACCTTAGGAAAGTTCATCTCTCTCCACTCCACTGCAGCAAACTATTTCTAAGAACAGTTTTATGGTTTTTACCGCCATCTTTTATTCATTCCTCTATCCAAAGTCTGCAAGTCATGTTGACTTCCCCAAGAAACACTGCTTTATATCAGTCCACACCAAAATACCGTGGCTTTACTACACCTATCCACTTGTACCTCTCCACACACCTTCACAGTCTCATATATGGCACCCATCCCTATTTCTTTACATATAAAAAAATTTGTTTATTTTTGTTCAAAACTACAAAGCTCACAATTACTTTCCAGAAAACAGCTGTGTAGTATAAATCAAAAACCACCAGTCCTTTCACACTACTTTTTCCCAGTTTGCAGCTACAGCTAATATAGCTTGCTTTTGTTGAACATGTCAAAAATACAGTGGCTGCAAATTACAGATGGCATTTTCCAGTAGGTCAAACATAGGTCTAGATAAAACAAGTTTTAGCTAGGAAGCCTAGCCTTCTATTGCTTTAACAATTATTTATATCTAAAACGCAGAAACATCAATCCCATTTAATAAAAGTATAACATATCAGGTATTCTTCTGTTTTTCTCGTACTAAATGTAACATGTCATAGTTTTTGCTCATCTTAAAATTCATCTCCAAACTGGGGAGCGAGCAAACCTTTAAAATATCCTCCTAGGCTAAGAATTATGGAAATATAAAAGGAGATAAAGCCAAAGTACTAGCTCACACATTTTAACTACTGTGACCACTACCTGTCAAGAGATAACTATAAAGTGCTTATTGCATCATTAAGTCAAGAAAAGGTCACTTATTATTCATGCAGTATTGGCAAATCTTTCCCAATACATTCCGGCCTATTTCCATACTTAAGGCAAAAGCAAAGTTTTAGTTATAAACTACTTTGATTTCTACTACTAAGCAAATTGTCAATACACATCCACTTCACAGATTCATACAAGAAACAATATTCTATCAGAATTTATTTTTTTTAAATTTAACCAGTATTGGACCCAATTGTTTTAAACTCCCTATCTCTGGGCCATACTAATAATAAACAAAACACATTATTCCTGAAGCCAACAACTTCACCTAAGAGAAAAGACAGAGTTCAAACATATTTTTAAGTGTAGCAAACTAAAGCGAAATCTGAGAAGTGTGAACCTTAGTGATTATTATGAAGGATACTAGGACTTTGAAAGAAACTCCAATTTAAACATGTTAGAGGGCTCTCCAAGCAATTCCATGGAATTCAACAGGTTAAATATTGCAAGCAATTATAGGCAATTAAGCTCTCAAACAATTTAGAAAGCAACAGGAAATCAGAGTAGGAGTGAAATTCCAACAGATGAATTTTACATTATCCTGGAGTTTTACACAAACTATATTACAATAATCTAGTCCTGCTTAAGTCAAAGAAAAAAAAAAGGCAGATAATTTAACATGTAATTTCAACATACGCCAGTTCAAAGGAAAGGTTTTCCCAGCTGTTTCCATTTATTTCAATCTTATCAGAATTGCACTTCAGACAGTTATCTACCAAACTGATCTCTGGTTTCAAACACTTAGAATGTATAACATAGTTCAATGAAGCAAGCAGCAAAGTATCCATAGCACTAGTAATCCATTTGTAATTATTCCAAGTACTCTGCTCAGTGACATATACCAAGCATGAAACCTGTCAATATACATTTTCAGCACCCAAAGTGAGATCCTCAGAAATGGAAGAAAAACTCCCCCTTGGGAAGGAAAGAAGCTATACTATGCATAAAACACCACGGATATATCAAGTGTAACAGAGAATTCAAGTCATCTAGGCAACAGACTTGATAATTTAACCTTCTGTTTTGTTAGAAAGAAACTTACTGACAAGATAGTAGCCAAAATCCAAAGACCAATGGACTGCGTTTAAGGAGTTCAGATTCCACAGCCAGTGCCCTCCCACATCTTCCAGGCCTTTTATTCAATTTTTCTGGAGTTCATCCTACTGACCACCAGCCAAACAGGCCATTGTGTTGATATCAAGTGCCTTGCAATGCAGGAGACTGCAGAAGCCCTAAACTTTATCCTTACAGAAAAGAACTGATGTCTTCATGTTACCACAATCAAAGAAGGAAACTGCCATTGAAGACAACATAGATGTGTGAAAATGGTGCTTTTACAGATTGAGAGAGCTTAATTTCTTTCAAAACTGGACTCTTCCACATGCCTGGTAAATGCCCCTACACTTCTGGACTACTAGCTACTTTCGGAGGATATGTTGAAATTTTTCCTCTGACAGATTATTCTACTTAGTGATAATAATAACTATTACCTGAAACATTAATTGAAACTTAAGTCTCTTCTATCCCAGGAGAGCACTTTGACATCACAGCCCCTGGCTACTGTGAGATCTACCCTCCCCTCTCTCTAGCTTTGACTGCAGGCTCCATCCTGCAAAACTCAGTCATTGTAAATGAAACTATACATTGCAGGGGGAAAAGAATAACAAGAGTTTTTGAAAAGAAAATAGTTTATAATATTAAAATCACTTCACTGAAAATATCCTGAAGTAGCACTGTACATAAAGCTCAACAGACATTTCCCAACTACTTTCCACCCAGCAGCATCTTAAAGAAGAATAGGGTAAGAATCCTCCATTTTGTGAACCAGTTACAAGGGCCATGTGATACTTGTTACAAAATTACACTAGGAAGGTTCCTACTACTGCCTGCACAACAATTAATAACATGCTTGGCAAGCCCACGTTTTCGAATCTTATGATTTACACAATTTTATTAATATGCCTCGCTCCACTTGATATTAAGCAAACCTGAGGTAGCTTCAAAATCTAAATAATCCATAGCAGAGTAAGATGATCATGCTTCCACAGCCACCTCATCTCTACAAAAAGGTAGGCTGGTAGATATTCTTCCAATCTTCAAATTCTTCATAAGAGTACAAGGGAAAAAAAAAAGTACACTCTGAAGTCTCTGTCACAACCGCAGGTGAAACGTTTTTCTGCGCATCTCACTACAGTACCGTCATACTAAACTAGAAACACCAAATACTTCACAACATTGCAAAGAAAGTTAGCAATGCAAGGCAAACACCTATGGGCATGGTTTCATGCAATGTCTTCCCCTGAACTTAACAACTTAGACATTGGGAAGCCCTTTTTTCTATTTTTATTTGTTAAGATCTAAATAATTTTCATTTGCCTAATACTTAGGTTTTTAACTATTTTATCACAAAAGCAGTCTATGACTGAAGTGGGTTTTTTTTAACTCAAATACAGCTACATTCATCTTTGGTAAAAGCAAAGACCCTATTTGGCAGAATTTGACACTGTGTAAAGAAAAGCTTCCAACTCTTAACACCTTCTAAGTGACTTTTAAAAGGAAATTAGAACATATGTTAAAATTGATAAAAAGTCATTTGGCAGCTTACAAAACCCCGGCAAAAATCCACCCTCTGTACCAAAACATATACATTTTTATATCATGGATTTAAAGGATCCTTTTAAAATTTATTTTCAGCTGTTAGAACACAAAGTGATTAGATGAAAAAATATTGTCTTGATTAAAATGTAATAATCTAACACTTGGGGCACATAAAAAGTATTCAAACAGCATTTATTCCTTCATATCTAAACCAGAATATTTGTTAAGAGTTTTGGTGGGTACGTTGAGTTCAGTGGCCATGGTACAACAGCGACATAGCTCTTTAGATATCCTATACCCAGTTCAATTAAAATTTCATAGCGATCACCATAGTTATCCATCACATCAAATTGCACTTAGAAGTAAATTAGGAACCAGTGCAGATCGCAGAGCATCAGTATAATGTGTTCTCTCGGCAAGTAACAAACACTGAAAAACAGCCATCTTCTACATCAATTAAAATCTCCAAGTAATTCAAAGGCTCACCACATTTTAGAACAGAAATCCTGCAGAAATCCACTCCTGAGGTAAGAAATTTGGATCACTGATACAAAGCTTTTTTCTGAGCACGGGATACCCAGAAAAGCCTGAAGATCTTATGGCATTCTACAAATATTTAAGTACTAGGGTGGAGGAGGGGAGTGTGTGGGCAAATTATCTGCTGAAAACTCAAAACCTTAACTACCATCCTATTGCTTGTCAGGGGAAATACACTATCATATTGTTTGTACAGGTGCATGACTGCATGGCATATGTTGATATTGTTTAAATAACTAAGATTCCTTATCAGAGTAAGAGACATGATGCAACTAAGATTTTGACTATGCAAAAGATGAATATTGACTTCTTTATGAGCAACAGAATCTGTTAGCAAAGTGATTTAGTAGCACGCTAAAGAAAGATCACGCTAAACAAAAACCTTTTGCAAGCACTTCACCATTTAATCACTGATAATTGTTTTGGTAAGTTGAGTTAGAGAAGAAACAAAAAAACAGAACTGAACACCTGTAAGTTTGCCCACACAGGCAGCAAGACCAACTTTCACAGCGTAATTTTTTCTGCTTTAATACTGCTAATGAGCCTCTGCTGTATTTTCAAGATGCACACGCACTGCCTTGGATCATGCTTTTCTCTCCAAAAAACAACTCCAAAAACTATCAGCACAGCACATGACATATTCAACCATAACCATATTTCATTGGGCCATATGAGCGGATGCTATCGCCACACACAAAAACAATCTGGAGTATCAGAGTTTATGCTTCCCTCTTCCATCTCCCCATGAAAGATATACTTTAACAAGGTCCAATATAAATCTAATAGCTACAGATGCGCAGTTATATTGCAATATATCATATTAATATTTCTAGAAGATAAAATACCTGGAGATTAAATGTATTAAAACATTAGTCTTGGTTTTATATATGCCATCAGCTATCAAGAATGTACCTTTATTCCCTTTGGAACAACAGGGAGCAGAGGAAGGAGGAACGAAGCAGCTTTTATACCTTGAACCAGCAAGCCGGGTGTATGCGCAGGTAGTGGTGCTGGAGGGGTCAGAAAAGTTGCTGCAGTATTCATTAATTTTTAATTGCAAACTTTTCAAAAGGTTGGGTGGCATTCCACCGATTTTAGAAAATTACACTAGAGCTGAACAGTATGTTAGTCAGTTAGTATAAGTTTATTTTATGCTCTAGAAAATTTAGATTCAGCAGAAAAAAGCTCTTAAGTCAAAGATGGATCTGACAAGAACCACCTAATTAGTTCTCTCACGCATATTCCACTGACAATTCAGTTTATTTACTACTGAAATAAGCATTTTTCAAGTTATGCAATTCTGTAAATTCGAAGGCATGAAGAAAAAATATAGAACCTATTTCACCTATTTTTGTACTCTTTTCACCTTGGAGCTACAATAGCAGGACAAAGGCTTCATCTATGTGAGCAACAGATAAATGTTTTTAATACCTTCATGAGAGAGTAGGGAAGATCACAGTTTTCCGTACTCGGTCATGGATTTCAAGAAAACATCTGACAATGAAAGGAAGCACAGTAGCATATTGCTTCATGGGTAAAACATGCACTCAGTTCCTACACGCCCCTTTGCGTTTTAGGCATAGAGCGGGAGTCCTTCTAGATGAAAATGCTTTATTCCGGGGTGATATCACAGTTTCTCCACGCAGAAGCCTTGTCTCACAATAGCATACGAGCACCTTTAACATTCTGATGTCACTCATTTAAAAGGGCTAATAGACATAGGACTTCTCTCTTTCAGCTGGTTTAATTACCCCGACAGGATGCCAGGCCAGACTAGATGGTGCTTCTGGGTTCACTGTACTGTATGCATTTCTGATAAATGGGAAAAGAATAGATGACCTGGCAGAAGGCTCAGACAATAACATGTGATTTACAGGACATGAATGCAGCTACTATAAGATTTATCTGACAGCCCTCTCCGATAGTGGACTGTTGAGTATCCGATGGAATGATTTCTAGTCTGGAAAGTCTGCTACTGAGTAGCCATACACATTATTTATTTATTAGATGTTTTGGGTTGAAACCATTTTTAAATGATGCACTTCACAATGCTCAGCCATAAATTTAGTTTTAAACCCTGGAAGGGAGGTAGTGTTATTGGAATGTGTGTCAGACTGAATTAGGATGAGCAACACAACGCTTTTATAAAGTGGCCTTGAATGCAACGTCGATTCTTTCAAAAGTGATATTAATGTCAAATAAGCAGGAACACTTTGCAGTAATATTAAATGAAGGATTTCTTTATGTTTTGATAGATTTATATAAGTGTAAGTATACACAGAGCCACGTCTCAAAACGCAGCGTGTCTATCAAAAAACACAACTGTTTTTTGTCTTACAAAAAGCCTTTTGTCTGTATCTCAAACCACCTGTTTCTCTTTTTACCTTGTGTTAAACATAGAACAATATCAACACAGAAACACAAAACTAAAACGCAAAAGCAATGGTCTTTCTCTATATGCCTAAATATATGAAATTTAAACAAGAGAAGAAATTAAGCAGGTGTCACAAATAGTTTCACACAATGGTGAAATTTTTTGAATGTCTTCTAAATCACTTCACCTTGGAAAGAGCTTTATTTTCACAATTTTATGGAAAAATTACTTGTGAGATATCATTATTCTATTTTGCACTTCTGAGAAAGAAAAAATACATTCCAGCCACAAATCTAAATAAACATCAGAAAAATTTCAGCTGTTTCAGAAAAACAATCAAAGCGCTTACATCACATATACAGTGTTCAAAACAAATTTTCAGAAAGAGGTTAGCATAAAGAACACCAAAGATATTAATCAGAGTAATCTCTCAATTTCATAAAATGATGGCTGACAAATTTGTGAAGTTTTAAATCAAATTTGCAGATACTTACTTTGTAACTATGCCACATTATTTATGTGATTAAAAACTAGTATTTGACCTGATCTTTTGATCTTTGGCACTTCATCCTCTCCATCTCCTCTTAAAAATTAATTAAAATTTTAGCAAAAGGATAGCACTTCACTTCCCACCCTATCTTGCGCAAAAAAAAAAAGAAAAAAGAAAAAAAAAAAAAAAAAAATCAATCAAGCTCAACCCCATCTCCTCCCAGTATCTGTAAAATGTCGGCTTGAAATTCAATTTCATATCTCTCAAGCTTTCATGTAGCAAAAGACAGTTCACTTCTTAACAAAATAAATCACTTCTGTGATTGCCACGCTGACCTCTTTGAATTAGGAAAATTCAAAGTGAAAAATGTAATTATCACCCCAGAACAATCTGTATACATCTGGAGCTAATTTTAGATTCATTTCTCACATCATTTTTCATATTCTGCCAAAAATTACAGCTGCTATGTAACTTTAAAAAGACTTTGAGGTTTTTGTGACTTTATTGGTTTGTTTCTACTATTTCACAAAGAACAACCTCAGTCTCTGCAACTAGCACTGCTAAGCAATCACGATATCCTCAATTTGATTAGATTAGCATTAAGTGGCATTGTGACACACATGACAAATAGATGCATTAGAGCACGTCATTTATTCCTTATCCTTTCCACTTCCCAAAACCAAACAAGTGACGTACAGTACAGAGCACAACATGATTTTAAAAAAGATTAGATTACCCTACCAAAAAAGAAGGAAAGGTCAACCACTAATTTTTGATACAAGCAGCACAGATACCAAAAACTAATTTTTAAAATGGTAATACCAAGCTGTCAGGCACATATTTAATACTCAGATTAATTTAACATATTAATGAATGAACAGTAAAACTTGTACACGGATTTCTTGGTAGCAAGGATTCTTTTCTAATTTAAATCAGCAGCAAATTCATATTCTAGAAGTCGTCAGCAATGCCCAGTTCCAGTATTGCCATATGTAAAATAACCATCTCTAAATTCCCAAAGTTCCACAAGGAATATTAAATTCCTTTCAGGGTAAAAATACTTTATATTTCCTGATGAAGATGGAAAACTAGACGACCAAAGTTCTAGGTATGTTCATTAATAATAAACTCACTAGAAAACATAACTACTCTTCACTAGTTCATTGTAAAATCTATTTGGTGTAATCTCCAGAAGTAATTGTTCTTATTGCACTTTATTGACAATGCAGACTATCGATTTTTCACACCTTCTATGATTCTTTCATTTGTATTCATGAAATGTCTATCAGCACACTCTAAATAAATTTGGCAATATAGGCACTAAAACGAATAAATCGATGTGAAGAAACATTAATTTTGCATTATCCTTATTCGTCAGGCTAGCAAACCATAAGGGTTGTAAATGAAGGTCAAAGGTTTTGAAGTGGGTCAGAACCCTTGACCTCTAGACCAATACCATTCCCATTAAAAAAGGCTATTTTAAAGTTTTAAGTAGGGGAATTTACTACCAGAAAGGTATCATTTTTAAGGCACCAAAAGAAAGGCTCAATAAAAACAGTCTTCCATTTAATTGCAAAAAAGAAAGCAAGAAACCCCAAAAGAAAATGCAATAAGACAGCATATACAATTTTAAGAAAGCTCCTTACACTCTGGCTCTTTTCTAACCATAAGAACAGGCAATTCTCAGATGCTTAACATATCTAAAATCACTTTGCTTTTAGGAATGTAGAACACCCCAAACTGCTGACAACCAGGGTTACTTTCTTAAATTTTTCTCAAATCCTTAGTACTTGTCAAATCAATTAAGAATGACAGGGTTGGAAAAGTATTTATCACTCATTTCATAACCTCTAGACAAAAGGAAAAATTCTATTCATCCCAGAGGATTCAGCATGCCAAGATGCAGAAATCAATCTGTTCTATAACCTTAATATTTTATTGTCCTATTTTATCTTACAAAAATGACAGCACAGAATTACTCAGGCACACCACCATCAAGGTGATGTAAATGCTCAATAGTAAGGTAACATAAAACCCTTACTGTGTTCTCTCTCCAACTGAATAGACACAATTACTATTAATATTTTTAAAATCAAAAGGCCTTGCACATAATGTTTTTACCTATTACACATAACCTTTAATTTAAAGTAAAATTTTAACTGTAATTTCCATTGTGCTTAAAGATAGCAATTTCAGACAACATTATTACTCAGACCTCACCTGAGAGCAAAGAAGCATCACCAGCTCCACAACTGAACTGCTAGATTTCATGCACACAAGACCTACAAAAGGGAAAAACGATATACATAAATGCATGCTTACAGGGCACCAGCTGTTAACGCAAAATATTTTGAAGCGCAATAGATTAGAAGCATTTTGGCAATCAAAAGAAAGCTGAAATTCTCATACCACTTCCAGTTCAATTTTGTACTTTATCAGCACAAAATAAAAGTATGTATGTGAGAGGGAGATCATCAATTCCATGCCTCACATCTAAAGATGCAGCTAATAGTAATACATTACCTCCATTATTCACAGTTTCATAAATGTTTGTATGTCAAAATGATCAGAAGCGTGGTTAACATATGTTATATTAATCCACTGTATCTACATTTTGCTATTTCTTGAAAGATTGGGTCATTATATATGCAGAGAAGGGAAATGGCTTTATGACCTTTGCTTTCTCCATTGCGCGTTCTCCTTTCAGCCCCCAGCTATCAATCAAGTTTCCATTTTGTTTCATGGCAGCAGACATCCCAAACACTCTTATTAGTACTTTGACCCTTAACCCCGCACTAAACCTTAGCAGAAGTGCAAGCAATAACCTATTATATATTCTCAATTGTTTATAAACTAATTTGACTATTATTTTTATTTGTATTCGCATTTTATTTTGGACTTGTCTACAACTTTTAGGCCCGAAAATTGGTTTTGCGTGTTTATTTTTGTCTACAGTTCATACACTCCCAATAATTTTCCTGGTTTTTTTTGGTCATTCAATCTATGAAATACTCATCCCTCTGTGTATATAATCTCCACTACAGTCAAAATACTTTGAAACCAGATTATTCTTTCAGTATCTTCAGACAAGAACAAATGTAACTAAGTAGGATATTTACTTCCCTGGCAAATAAAGCTTTGAGAAAAACATCTTTCCTGTTATTCTTATTAATTGAAGGAAATAAATTGTTCACAATGCAGCTTCCACTAAAATGTTTATCAGCTAAAATAATTCCCACATGTATAATCAAAAGTAGAATCCCATCTTCTTCAGTCTTACAGAGACAATTCATACACTTCTTCCTCCCACTTCTTCCTACCCCAAAAGGTAGGCAAGCTAAATTCCTAAACTAAATAACTTGAATTTCAGTGAAGTTTAACGAAGTCTCAATTTTGGTATCAGCAGTCTTCAGTAAAACACTTACCACTGTTTGATACTCTAATTGCGTTTCTGACAATGTTAACCATGTTCAGCACTACATACAGGATGCCTGTCCTCATCCACAAAACACTAGTTTTAAAAACGTTTTTCAAAAAGAACTTTAATTCCCCAGGAAGGAAGTAGATCTACTAGTCCAAATACAGCGCATGTGCAAGCAATCAGCTCAAGGTAAGCAATCATGAGCATCTAACATGGGAGTGCTTCATTACTGGAAGCTGCAACAAGCTCAGGACCTAATTCAATTCCCTGCTTTAACTGGACAAAAACTGCAATTTTCATTCTAAAAATCAGTGGACAAATTAATTCATATGATATAACCAAATTATGAGAAAATCGAAAAACTGGTGTTCACTACTAAATTCACAGTATTCCAATAAAGATGATTTTTTTTTAAATTGAGGACATTTATGTCTGCATTGCAGAACTGAGCCTCGTTTTTAATCAGCGAGAAACGCACCAGTAGAAAGAAAACTCAATCGTTTCAAACTCAATCATTTAAGCCAACAGCAGGAAGAACCATGATTGCTGCTGTGCACCTGAATCTTCATCTTCTCAGAAGTACCGGAGAATTCTTCTCAATACTGACAATGTATTCCTCTTACCTGTATGACTGCCTTCCAACTAGAAACCAAAAAGACAGAAGTAGATTCACACGCAAGAGCTAGACTGTAACATGCTCCGCTGACGTAGTTCCCAAGAAGCCTTCTGTTACAATATTCACAGTATAAAGGCAGGGTCTGTGTATTTAATTTTTTACTCTATACTTTATTTTGTATCGAAGTCTTGACCCTGACACCACCACTTTCTTTTTGAGGCTCACAAAACACGTTTCATACACTAGCTTCTAGGGGACATTTCCCTGGAAGTGTTGGAAAACTAAGGAAGAGACGGCAGCAACTGGTCCCATGTAATAAGATGTAGGAAACTACGAGATGAGAGGGAGACAAAGAGATAGCAGAGATAGCAAAGATGAGGAGGCAATGACAAGGACCTCAGAAGACGGAAGGCACAGTGAATTCCAGTGTGGGAAGGCAGGAAGAAAGCTTCTAAGGCAGAGTCAGCAGAAAAAAAATAAAGAAATTTTGAATCTCCAAGGTAAAACAAAGCACACGTTTGAAAAAAACAAAACAAAACCTTTTTTTAAATGGAAACTTACTTGTACCTTCTATCAGCAACTCCTGCCCATGGCTGCCCAAAAGAGTCCGAGAAAGAAATGGAGCAAAATCCACAAAAATCTCTCTCAGAAGAGGGGCAGCTTTTTCCAAAGCATGTTCAAGTCTGTCTGTAATACTAGTAAAGAGATACATATGATTAACAAAAAAAAAGAAGGAAGTTGCTGAAATTTTGTAGAAAGGAGTATGGGTTTTGGCAACCTTTTAGTGATATACTCATATAAGAAGGAATCAATAATTTGACACTCATATTTTCCCAAACCTACATTGGGTATTGAACATCAGCAAAACAATATTCTTAAGTGATGTGGAATAGGAACATCAACTGTAATATCAAAAATGTGAGCCACAGCACAGCTGTTCAGATGTTCCATTGAAGAAGTTACCTCATATTTGATGCAGAATCCTCAGGCACTGAAGAAACGGTAGGGACAGATGGCAATTTTGAATTAGATGATCCCCTTCCTACAAGAGAAAGTAATAAATAAAGGAATTATACAAGAAAACATGCCAGAGGTTAGACAACTGGACCAGAAATTAAAACCCTGAGCTCAGTCTCTGAGAAACCACTGTTTTCAAGTGTGTGTGAGGACTAAGTAAACCCTTTCACCTCTTTGTACATCAAACTTTTCTTGCCATAAGACTCCTGTTTACTTACATTCATATCTACCACATATACCACAGCAAGATTTTTAGATTTTGCTCTAGCCCAAACAGAAAGTAACTCAAGAAAGCCTTGCACTTTGCTTTGTGAAGGAAACCAGACTAGACTGCAGTGATCCCTTCTAGCCTTATAACTCATGATTCTCTCTGACCGAATTTAAGAACACTTACAAACTTATGCAGTGAATACAAATAATATCTTACACCCTCCTGTAGTGCACTAATATATACTAAGACAACTAACATATAGCCAAATTACAACATTTTAAAGCACCTCTTCTGGTTACTGGAAGTGCTCATCCAATTCCAAGTAACTTGCACAGAAACTCTTTAATTTTTTTTGCCTTAAATTTAAACATATTTGTGTCAAGATGAAGCAGAATACAAAATGAGTGGGTATTTTCAACAGTCTGGCCTAAGTTTTTGCAACACTGGGACGCTGACAAAGACAGCTATGATAAAATTCTCCATTGTACTGCCAGCATCATTAGCATGATGGCAGTGGTATAACCTCATTTATGAGTTATTAACTTTGCCACATCAATTATTCAAAGGTTGATAGGGAAGACTGGGTCATTTATGTATCCTATGCTTACAGAAAAAAAAAAGCAATTGTGTTATGTCAAATTGACACTACATGGCTCTCATCAGCAGAGTAGGAATCTGTAAATACTAAATTCTGCTGTTCAGTATATACAGAGAAATACAACCTCCATACTGCAGTATGGATTGGTATTAGCAATGATGAACAGGGGGTAAGCAAGACAGCCAGAGATTTCACAGATATTTGCTGCCAGGATAGGAATGGTGACTCACAAATCTTGCATTGCATTCCAAACTATAGAGAGGAATGAATCTTAGCAGACAGATTTCTGTGCATTTCCCAAGAGCATGACTGCTCCTAGTCCATCTGCAATCCTATCTCTTTCCAACCTTAGACCCTGTCCTATTCTCTTTCCTCTCACCTCGCCGGTTTCAGATTGTTATGCTGCTGGAAAGGGGGGGAGGAAAAAAAAAAAAAAAAGGAAAAAAAAAAACCATGAAAGAAAATAGTTTAATCATTTCAGTTCTCACATCTACCTTAGCAAAGACGTGACCCTGCTCAGAACTATAACTATAGAAAAATTCCTGATCGTCCCACCTACACCGGAGCAAGCTCAGTTAAATGCAACTTGTCTGGAAATAAGCTGGAAATTTCAAACAATCTTGGAAGTGTCTACCAAAATGTGTCAACTGCAACTTTTCAAAGTCTTTTTATTTGACTGAAGTGGAATAGATTTGTAAAACGATGGCAAAGACAGATCCCCGAGTTACTATGTTTATTTCTCCTGTCAAATTTCAAACTTCTGCTCCAAAACACCGGCACACAGAACTTCCCCCTCTCTGCCCCTAAAAGAGGGGTTTTGTGGTTTGTTTGGGGTTTTGTTTTTTGCTTTAGTTTGAGGGTTTTTTCCTATCTGGGGAAGATGTTTTTTCTCTAATCTTGTTTCAAATGCAGCACAGAAACTAGTAAGTTAAACTAATGCATTAAAGTGCAAAAGGTTTTGCCCTTATTTCTTTTTCTTTCTTCATAGGTAGGAGATATCTTTGCAAAAGTGATTCACTTACGCTTTTTATAAACTCAGCATGAAGCTCTAATTTTGACTTTTGTATAGGATGACAGGGTCAGAAAGAAATTTTGAGTGGACCATACAAAATGAAGGACGAGACAGTGGGGAAAAGTGTTAGCTGAAAGCAAGGTTCTGAACGTTCTGGGCATTGTTTCCTAAATAATTTATCTAATACAGGCAACTCAAAGAAATATTTCTGAAAGTTGCAATGCTGATGGCTAGATTCTGTAAACATTTTCAATATTTCAATGGATATAATCCCATTTCTTTAAGTTCTAGTTTTACATAGTCAAACCACCAAAAAGCAGTCAAACGATGCACCAAAAATTAGAATGGAGCCTCCTGTACAGAAAAACAAAACAAAACTCACAGAAGGCCACATGATTCAGCAGTTCCAAAGATGCCAGCTGTTTGTGGGACACTTAATAGCTACAATCATTCTTTTGGGGGGTGGTTTTTTGATTTTTTTTGTTTTTTCCACACACACATTCATACTTAAGTATGTGCAATTCATTGCCTGTCAGATTACAGACTTCAAAGCAATTATTTCATTTTCATAATAACCTTTATATTTAAATAATTTCACTATAATTCCCAGCTTTCTCCCTAAAGACCAACACCCTTATTCTCATTAAACAAGTCCCTCTGACTTGAAGATATTCTTAAGTGCCCATGCCCAGTAGTGGACTTAAGCCCACACACCATTCACTAGAGGAAATCAGCGCACTGAGCGGGGCGGTTCAGCAGAACACAAAACTGTAATGGCAACGCGAAGCCTTCAAAATAAGAAAGTCCTCTCGACATGCAGATTGCACATGCAGAATGCCTTGTTGTATAAATGCTTGCATGCTTTTTACTATATATAAAATCTGTGACTAGTAATGCACTAATTTTGGGCATGTTAGAAAGTCAAAAGCATATACAACTAAAATCCGCCCGTATTAAATACATAGCAAAATCAAGAATTACTTTATCAGTAAATAATAAAACTTCAACAGTGCAGCATAGTAGCATGAGTTTTACTATCAAATGAGATGAAAACAGTTCAATGCAATATTTAGGCCACGAGCAAAATAACTGAAGGAAAAATTAGAAAAAAAAAAGTTAAACATCTGCAAAGATAATGAAAGGGCATAATAGCCATCACAAGGCTAACAGAGACATACACCGAATCCGCAGGTAACCTGGGGTTTTTTGTTGCCTGTTTTATTTTGTGAGGTGGGTTGGGTTTTTTGTTTGGTTTTCTGTTTTTACACATAATGGCCCTGGTACAAATGCTTAGACTGGAAGGTAAAGGAAATCACCGACAACACAGATAGGACATGATTTTTTTCAGAAATCAAAGCAAAATGACTAGGTAAAAATATAAAACTATGATTTTTTAAGTTAAAATCAACTTTTAAATATAGACGTAACAGAAAAAGCACTGATAATTTGAATTTGACAACAGCATAAGGCAGGCACCTATATAAAATGATCTTCTTTTTGAAGATTATGTAAGGATATTTATGGCCTGAATTTCTTCATGCTTATCATCACCTAAATCCACATTCCAAAGTCAGATATATTTCACTAAAAGGGGTGAATCTCAGATTTATCACAGCTGAGAATTTCAGGGGTTTTTTCAGATAGGATTAGGCATGGTGATCTTTGCACTCAAATTTTGTTTTGTGAAAGTACTTTTTTCACTTTAACTCAGAAGTGGCTTTTTATTCTACTATCTTTTCTGCCTTTAGTAAAAAAAAAAACGAAAATACTTCAGTAGCACATTTTCATCCACAACACACATGTGGGTAAGTGCAGTAGCTACTTCAAACATGTGGAACTAAACTGACTTATCTCTTCCTTATCCTTTCACTGATAAACTGGCTCCTTCAAACTGACAGTTTTACAGACATTTGCAAGAACATAAAAGAAAATGCAAATAGATCATCTGTCTAGCACCCTTACAGTGAAGCCTTATTGTTTATTCAAGGTCCCCAAGGATCTAAACAAATAATGTCTCTAGTAATAAAATATTGCTAAAGAAACTCCTCGTGCAAGATCTTTATGATTTTGCACATAAGCTTACAAAGTATGCTTGGCGATACACAAGCAGTGCATGGTACACTTCATTTTGGGAGGATGGAGATGAGGTAAACAAAAAAAAACCAGAGGTGAATGAAATAACCATACCTCTTAATTTTGTTCTACAGACCTACCATACATAAATACACTGATGCCCTTTATGAAAGGAGTATCTGGTAAAATCATGAGCTCGTTTGAAAATACACTTCCGGGGCTGGAATTGTACAATGCAAGACTATAATGAAAGATTTTACAAGCTAATATAAGGGATCTGTTACATAAACACATCTGTAGGTTAAACCAAAACAGATTTCACAAAACAATGGAGCACTCTCTAAAGAAAAGCCACTTTAACACAGTTTTTATACTGAAACAGTATTAAACCATTTCCATTGCAAACCATTCAGATTTGAGATTAAGAGTGTCATTCTGCCTTAGTAACTAGCCTTCAACTACTGTCACTTTAAAGCTAGAATTCTCTTTGAAATAGTTACTATAATCCAGTTTCTTGAACTACCTCCGCGTTGATGGTGACTCACTTCACGTTCATTTTTCTTACTTTAGCTTGTCTCCCACTACCTTCTTGCAAGACTCCAAGGTTATTTTCACCTCTGTATAAAAGAATCAACGTATACCATTCTTCTTTGCAAAACAAGCCAACTGTGGGAGAAAATTTACATTTTTCCTCTATGTAGGACTAGAATTCAGGAGTCACA
Organism: Chionis minor; assembly: GCA_013398295.1. Classification (NCBI taxonomy): domain Eukaryota; kingdom Metazoa; phylum Chordata; class Aves; order Charadriiformes; family Chionidae; genus Chionis; species Chionis minor. Next base: position 873,382 of record VZSF01000627.1, read on the forward strand.
ACTCTTTTTTTATCTCCTGTCACTGCTTATTCCTAGGTTTCTTCTAAGCATCCACCTCCTTTTTCACCTCAGCCTTTAACATGGCTTTGTTTATGACTTCACACTTTGGGGAACAGCCCACGTCTCTGCTCAGGAGAAGCAGAAATCCCGCTGGCAGCTCTGCGCGGCTCAGAGACAAAACAAGTGCAACTCAAAGAACTTCAAGTAAGAGGCAGAGGAGGTAGGCAACAGAAATTCAGTGGAACTTCTCAGCGTTTCCTACACAGTGTGAGAAAGGAATATTCAATCCTGTTTCATATCGACTTTTCATACTCCTTCTATATAAAAAGTTGTATTTGAACAACCATTTGCAAACTGAATAGCGAAAACCTCAAAACTGCCTTCTTTAGAGTGAAGCACTAATAAAACTCGCATGAAATTCTTCAAGCACATAAACAGAGAAATTGAGAGCATCAGAGAAAACAGCGGGAGCGCAAACTGCAAAACAATTCAAGAAAGTTCACAACACTTCAGAACATTACAGCTGTAATTGAAACATTTAAAAGGAAACTAAGTGACAAAAATACAAGCATCCCACTAGCGTATTCACAATAGCTCACACAACTCCACCAAGCCCTGCCTATCCAAACGTTAGTCCTGCCTTTCCAATAGCCTTTCTTGGACACAGCTTGTGTGAAATCTCTGCATCAAATCTCATAGAATGGTTTGGGTTGGAAGGGACTCTGAAGATCATCTATTTTCAACCCCCGTGCCATGGGCAGGGACACCTCCCACTAGACCTGGCTGCTCAAAGCCCCATCCAACCTGGCCTTCAACACTTCCAGGGATGGGGCATCCACAACTTTCCTACACAACCTGTGCCAGCGTCTCACCACCCTCATGGTGAAAAATTTCTTCCTAATATCTATTCTAAATCTACCCTCTTCCAAGTTGAAGCCATTACACTTTGTCCTATCACTACATACACTTGTAAAAAGCCTCTCTCCAGCAATTTTTGTAGGCCCCCTTCAGATACTGGAAGGCCACTATAAGGTCTCCCTGGAGCCTTCTCTTCTCCAGGCTGAACAACCCCAACTCTCTCAGCCTGTCCTCATAGCAGAGGTGCTCCAGCCCTCTGATCATCTTCGTGGCCGCCCCCTGGACTTGCTCCAACAGGTCTATGTTTTTCTTATGTTGGGGGTTCCAGAGCTGGACACAGTATTCCAGGTGGGGTCTCACGAGAGCAGAGCAGAGGGGCAGAATCACCTCCCTCAACCTACTGGCCATGCTTCTTTTGATGCAGCCCAGGATGTGGTTGGCCTTCTGGGCTGCGAGTGCACATTGCCAGCTCACGTTGAGCTTCTCATCTACCAAGACCCCCAAGTCCCTCTCCTCAGGGCTGCTCTCCATCCATTCACCTTATGAGCCAACCATTCACCTTATGAGCCAACCCAAGAAAGAAACAACTCAAGTAAATTCCTCCTCCTTAGATTATTAATAGTAAAAATGCTCTTTTGCTCAATACCACCCTCCATAAGAGACAAATGATTGCCTCAACATGGGAATGGGCTTTATTTTCTCCATTCTTTTCCAAGATCTTTCAACAATTGGAGTAGCAATTCCAGAAGACCAATAACACAAATACCAGCCATCAGCAACATACTGATGGGCAAGTTGAGACCCCAAGGGGCCCATGTGTATTCAAGGAAAGGCTTTTTGTGCTGTGAAACAGTCCACAGCTTGAATGAGTAAAGGTGAAGAAACATCTCCTTCAAAAAGGCCAGTCTGTCTGAGGCCAAAACATGTTTTCACCCTCTTTCAAAGTATCAGAGGAACAGAGTGAGCTTAGATGCTTATCTTTCCAACTTGTCAACACTTTGTATTTGGTAGGCCAGGACATGTCACATCCACTTGATATGAGCTTAGAACAACCTTAAGAGTCAAATATCTGAGATACTCACAGACCTTGTGCTACAGGCAAGACGCAAACTTCAGGAAAAAAATACTAGGAAGGAGGATGATGAATCCTGAGCACATGCAAATGGCAATGGAGGCATCTGGAACCACACAGACTGACTAATATTTCAAAACAGATCCTACCTTGACCAAGCAATTTTGACATCACGTCTACAGGTAGAGGATGCTCAATAGTACATAAAAATTATTCCCAAATTATGCTTATGTACACATTGCAACTAAAACACTACTAGTTGCTGTTTAATCCAACTTCAGTGTTTGTATGTGCCTTTCATCTCTGTTTTGTAGTAAACCAAGTCTCCACGGTAAAGCATTATATGTTATTATATTAAGGTTCAGTTCACTTAATCAGTTTGTAAAATATAATTAAACTAATGCATACAAAACTCACTTTAAAAAATTCTTTGACTTTAGCAAAAACAGTTGGAATGTATTTTTAAGATAGCGATAATGTTTAATAAATAGCCTTCATATAAAACATGGAAAAGCCCCAAATTTATATTCACTACATAAAGCCCTACTCTCAGGACTTTAAAAAAAAAAAGTATTTAACTCATTTTTTTTTCTTGATTAAAAAGTAAACAGACTTACAATGAAAGTTAGCTGAAAAAAATGAGAACAATGTGTTAATTCTCTGCTGCATGAAAACAAAGATTAGTGAGAGAACACGTGACTTGCACTCAGGGGAAAACTGTATACATTCTATTCTGTTTTCATAGGAAGCTTGCTTATTGCTACTTGTATTCTCCAATTAAAAAAAGTTAAAGGCCTTATATAGAACTTTATTTCAAACTTAAATGAGTGCAATTTATATGAGCAACATAAGTGTAAACCACTCCAACTCTGTAAAATTTTTGTCTCCATGACATTATTTTCCTGGGGAAAAAAGAAAGTGTCTCAGGTTCTAATCTGTTTAAGGCATGATTTCATTTATCCCTTTACTTTTTCTTTTAATTAATTAGAATGCCAGTCTAAACACGTCTACTATTTTTGATCCTGACTAGTTTCTTTTTATGCATATCAGTTCAGATTACACGTCCAATTTTTGCCAAAACTCCCAGACATGCTGGAAGTCACACAGTTACGAACTACATCAGTATTGTTTATTGTCTGGATTTCTTACACATTCTACAGGCACAGGAGCTCTTATTTTTTCTTCTATACATTCTTAAAAGACTGACTAAATCTGAAAATCAATGTTCATCTGTTTTGTTTCTATTAAAAGCAAGTGAATACTGACTTCAGAAATCGTAATAATTAAGGCCACATCTAATCCAGGTAAACCAGTAAGAAGTTAACAAATTAAGAGTTATTTTAAATAATTTCAATGTATGTAAGTTATTTATTATTTTAAAAAACAGATTAACTGCTCAGAGCCAATCTTCCCCAAAGAACCGTGACATTTTAAGACAGCTAATTTTCCTAGTCCAAGTATTACTCCTAGACTAGTATAGTACTACCCCCTGCAATTCCAGTGACAAAACAGATTCTTCCTTTTGCAAAGAGTAAGAGCATATTAGATTCCAACAGCTTTTCTTTTCCTTTATCATGGCTGGAACAAAACCTTTTTGATTTTCCTAAGAAATGCAACAGGCAGTTGAAGATGGCAACAAATATCTTCCAGACACAGAAGTACTAGAAGACATGACAAGGGATAACATTTTTTTTTCTCTTCAGTTTTTGTAATTTGGATCTAAGTTCATAAAAAGAGGAAGCAAGGAACTCAAATGTTGAAAAGAAACACTGATAACCAGGCATAGATCGAGATTTCCTTGATTAAGATGCAAATCAGTTCTAAGTCTTGACATTAAGCTTCATGGGCACAATTAGCAGATCCTACACAGTCTTGTGACTTAAACATGGCTAAGTAGAAAAGCATGCTTTTGACACAGTATATAAGGTTAAACATCATTTATCTCATACAGAACAACCAGAGAGACTAAGGGTTCAAAGGACCACTTGCTTATAAACAACCTACTCAATTTTGTCCCCACTGAAAAACCGTCCAAAGCAATTAGTTCAGCATCAACACTGAATATGACCTCGGGCTAAAGCTATTGGAAACACTCGTATGTTATTTTCAGTCCTACTTAGTACTAACACACATATCCTTGGACAAATACCCTACAATTTATAAATAAGCTTATATTTTACATAACAAAAAATCTTTAACAAAAAGTAGTCTTTAAAATACACCATATTTATACTAAATACAAGTTAAGGTATTACGCCTGCTTTACAAAAACTGTCAGAAATCTTGAAATTATGACAAATATTGCTCAGACATTTGCGCTTGTTCTGCTAGATGAAGGCAAAAGAACTCCCAGAAAGTTTAGCAAAGCTCTTCTTTTTTCATATAACAGTACTTTTGGGGTTTTTTTGGTTTTTTTTTTTTTTTTACTTATAAACAGGCTATTTTTTACATTTGTATAGCTGCAGCATCAAAAGTAGAAGTAGTAAAATGATCTGGGGTATAAACTCTCAGAAAATATCAAAAAACGATGACATCTTACATTCATGAACCCATATAATGTCACTGACAATCGGTCCAGTTTAACCTAGAGTCATGTCTGCTTTCCAGGCTCTGATACTGGTCTTTATTAGAGGCACAGACACCGAATGCAGGTCAGTAAGCTTCTATATGAGGGCATATGACAAAAATATAGGCAAAGTAGTATGTACGATACAAAGGTCTCACAGACCCTTTTGTCTGTCTTGATAATTTAGACAAGTTACACCAAATACACTTCAGTAGTTAAAAAAAGTGTAAAATACCATCTTCCCAGATTATTGGCACATTTTCCCCTAAGAAAATACAACCAGCAATAAGAATCAGTAGTCTTAGTATAAGCAAGACTCATATATAGACAGATAATATATATACACACACAATAATCAGTATTACAACGGAAGGCAACTTATGACTTAACGTCTGAAAAACAATTGTTCTCATCTACAGTGTTTCAAGATATGGATAACTATAAAAAAAAATCTTACTTTCACATAACATTAAAAAAAATCACACAAAAACACTGAAAAAAGTGAATGGTGAGGGAGGGAGAAGCAAGAAAAAAAGGGTTGGTATTTAAGTTGTTTAATTTACCCTTAACTCACCAGGAGATTCTCCTGACAAATCCGGGGCTTGGGCTGAATCTAAAGAAGAAACCACACTGACAGCATTTGTAGGAATACCCATAGCAGGTGTAGAAGAGGAAATGGTCGATTTCTTCGGTGGTACAACAACACTCCTAGATGAAGACAAAAAGTTCGTAAATAATACTGTATGAAGGTCCACACATCATGACCCTTGTTTACACATCAAGCACATACACTTTTATGGGGCCTTGAGGAACCTGGTCTGGTGGAAACCTGGTCTGGTCCTTGCCCATGACAGGGAACTAGACGATCTTTAAGGTCCCTTCCGATCTAAACCATCCTATGATTCTGTGTCCTGCAAAAGCACTATTCCTTCCCTATTTTCTTTTTTCATCATCTTAACCTAAAGAACACTTCACACTTGTTTAGTTTTTATGGTACACTTTAATATCCCATCCGCTTCCACAAAATCCCTGACAAACAAGCACACAGTTAGGCGATCAGCAGGATAAGTGACGTGCAAGTAAGTGTTACTTTTCACCTTAGTTTCCCTAAGATTTGGTTTTAAACTTCAGGCAACTATTTACAAAATATATCATAGTATTCAAAATGAAAACATTAAGATAAACTATCAACACCGAAGCTTTCCTTGACGGTATACTACTACTAGTATTCTCATGCAGAACAGAAGACTAATGGAAGAAGGATATACTATAGCTAAAAACATCCTAACACATATCTGTGTGCACAAACAAACATTCACACATCTTAAAGTATGGCTAAGGCATGAAATTGAGTGTGTCTTTGTCAATCAAGTTTTCCCTGTACAAGAAATCAAGACATTCTTTGAAGTTGAAGGGGAATCTCCATCTTTTATACAAGTTAAATGTCAGGCCTTATAGTCAGCATTAAAGATTACACAAGATGAAACAATGCAAAGTGACAAGTTAGGCACGGAGATTTATCTCACATGTTAAAAGACATCTATTTATGCTATACCAATTTCAATTAAATTGTAGCGCTTTATTCCAAATACCTAAAAGGCCTTGTTAAGCACACGTTAAAGGCATTTTTAATTGCAAGTTTGCTCCATAAACATGCAAAAACCCAGCTAATGAGGTAAAGAGTACAGCTGATATATAATGCACTCCCACAGCAGCGCTTACTTTTAATTACCTGGTGTTAACCGTAAGCCGAAAGTCTTCAACATTCAATTTATTTAACCACATCTTTTGTTGACAGTACTATAACTACACACTGAAAGTATTCCCCTAATAGCTTTAAAATATTCATTCTCTAAATAAAGTAACTTAGAAAATTGACCAAATTCAGGTGCGATAATAACAACCAAAGAAGTTCTGTCAAGTATTTTTCAAATAGTTCTTGCTAGAATGGGAAAAAAGGACTGTATTTGACTCCCTTCTTCAGTCCAAAGGATGTCACAGAAGCTAGACCACGTTACTGATTAAATCAACCCTCCTTAATGGCAGGAGTAGGCAGGCACCATACTTGGAGGCAGTACATGTCATACCATTATAAGGGTGACTGCAAATGTTAACTATACACTAAAAAAATAGAAGCAACAACACCTGAGCCCCAAGTCAAGACATTGGGTCTAAATCATGAATTTTGCTCATATGTTCATGGTAGTTTTCCTGAAACATGAACAATGCACCAAAAAAAATTTCGTATATTTAGGCTGTCTTCTAAATTATAGCCATATTACCAATTAATTTTGCATCACCCAGGTATAAGGAGGGGATCTCTCACTCAACATTCTGTGACATTCACTGTCTGAAAACTGTTACTACTATTCTATAACACACATTCAAATACCTGGAAGGGGCTGGGAAATTAATACATTTACTGCATACAAGATGCACCCACATATAGTAAACTTTTGCACATTTCTCCAACATTCATGAACCAGCACTGAAGCCCAGGTGTAAGCCTTTACAGATTTTAAGGGGTTTTTTTACTGTATAGCTCTCTAATTTAAGAAACACTGATCAGTAATATTAAACCTAAATCATACAGACCTATTACATATACATGTCTATTCATGTGGACTCCGAGATCTCAATGCATGAGCTGGAAACATTTTTTTTGCATACCCACTGAGTTACAGAAACAATTATCCATTTGCTGCTAATACACACACAATTATATTGGATCCAAGGTGATATAGGAGAATGTTTAGTGACAAATTTTAGCGGTCATGTTAGTTGTAATCGTGCAAATACAGGTAGCATCTGTTCAAAACATATCATTCATATAATTATTTTCAAATTGGGAAACACCAAATTACCTTGAGGGTAAAACCAAATCTTCTAGAGAAGTTTTCTGTTTCCAGGGCTTAAAGTCAACCAGAATTGTCTCAAAACATCAAATCAGAATAGCTGTACCCTCTGAATGCCTGTGAATGCTACTGATCCTACTCTCTGACTCTATGAACAGCTCCAGGAACTACAAAATAGGTGGTATCTTAAGCCCTAAAGGGCAAGCCAGACCCACACCTTAAAAAAGTTGTACATAAAAAGCTGAAGTATGACTCATTTTATATATTAGAACCATCCCCTTACAGATGAAAATACAGAAATTAACGTCCTGGAAGGATCAAGGAGGAATTTTAGAACAGGAGGAATTTTTAGCACTACTAGAAGCAGCTCTTTACAGGGCAAGTAACAGCTCTGGAACTGCATGGGAGCAAGGAAGCCTGTGTACACGTGGACCTGTTACCTTAACACTGCTCATCTGCAGCTGACAACAAGTGGAGACAAAAGAAATCCCAGCTACCACAGACTTCCATTTTTGGTGTTGTTCCTGACACAACACTATATATTATCATTCCTTCTTGTAAACTGCTACTGACCTTCTGCATGCTTAAGTGTAGTTGCACTGAGGGAGTAGCTCCAGCAAGTTGCTAGACTCTCTATAGCTACCCAAGGAGAGGTACGTTCAAGCAAAGGAAGTAGACTTTTGGGGTTTTTTTCACAGCAGTAAATGACCACGATAGTCCATTTTGCCTTTTAGCATCTCTTTGTATATCTTCTCACCTTCAAATTTGTAGAAGTTTGGGAATACAAGTACAGCTGCTAGTTTCATCTTCAGTAACTTACTTTCCATGAAGTACATAAAAAGGAATTATATTCTAACACTTCCGTTATTATTTTCAGTACCTAGCAATGGCATTGACTTTAAGGAACATACTGTGATTACTAGGCACCACGGATATGGCATTAATACACAGCTGCAAGGTAGAGCTGTCAGCAGGACTTTTTTTTTTTTTTAATTACCCAACATCATTCCTTTTGCTTTGATTCAAGGAATAAAAATGAGTAAGTACACATTTCAGACTTCAAAATACAGAAGAATGTATACTGCCTTATAAACAGGACACATGGGTGCGCACATGTGTATTCCAGACATGTTTTGAGCAAGACACCCTGACTCTCAGAAAGTTTACTGAGAAACTTAGGTTGTTAGCTTTTATCTTAAAAAAAATTTAAAATTAAAAAAAATACTTCATAAATTCTACAATAATTCCTATATTTAAAGGTCACATCTTGATCACTTCTGTTACAAGCTCGCTTAAAGATTCAGAGTCTTGACATTACACCACAGCCAACGACTTCTGCTGTGCTCCATAAGCATTCAGCAAGATAAAAGGCAAAAGCATTGAGGCTGGAGACTTTGCTGCTTCACATTAAAATGTCTGAACCTTGGAAGAAAACGGAGGCTTTGAACAACTAATCATAAAGCTGTTTTCTAGCCTCAAATTAGTTCTGTATAGAATTTATTTTAGATAGTGATCTTCAACAGTCAACTGAAACGATTGCTTGCCGAGTCACTGTCCATCATTTATCAGCGGTCATGGTCAACAAGGGAGGTCCCAGAAGACTGGAGGCTTGCCAATGTGACACCCATCCACAAGAAGGGCTGGAAGGAGGATCCAGGCAACTACAGACCTGTCAGCCTGACCTCGGTACCAGGAAAGATTATGGAACAACTCATCCTGAGTCCACTCACATGGCAAGCGAAAGACAAGCAGGGGATCAGGCCCAGCCAACACGGGTTCATGAAGGGCAGGTCCTGCCTGACCAACCTGATCTCCTTTTATGTGACCCGCCTGGTGGATAAGGGAAAGGCTGTGGATGTTGTCTATTTGGACTTCAGTAAGGCCTTTGGCACAGTCTCCCACAGCATTCTGCTAGAGAAGCTGGCAGCCCATGGCATTGACAGGTGGACTCTGTGCTGGGTTAAAAACTGGCTGGATGGCCGAGCCCAGAGAGTTGCAGTGAACGGTGCTAAATCCAGTTGGCAGCAGGTCTCAAGTGGTGTTCCTCAGGGCTCAGTTTTGGGACCAGTCTTGTTTAATATCTTTACTGATGATCTGGACCAGGGAATGAGTGCACCCGCACTAAGTTTGCGGACAACACCAAATTAAGTGGGAGTGTTGATTTGCTTGAGGATAGGAAGGCTCTGCAGAGAGAGCTGGACAGGCTGGATGAATGCGTGGAAGCCAACAGTTTGAGGTTCAACACGTTCTAGTGCCAGGTCCTGCACTTCAGTCACAGCAACCCCAGGCAACGCTACAGGCTTGGGGAAGAGTGGCTGGAAAGCTGCCCAACAGAAAAGAATCTGGGGGTCCTAGTGGACAGTTGGCTGAACATGAGCCAGCAGTGTGCCCAGGTAGCCAAGAAGGCCACAGCATCTTGGCCTGTATCAAGAATGGTGTGTCCAGCAGGAGCAGGGCAGTGATTACGCCCCTGTACTCACTCAGCACTGGTGAGGCCGCAGCTTGAGTGCTGTGTTCAGTTTTGGGCACCGCAGTACAGGAGGGACTTTGAGGCGCTGGAGCATGTCCAGAGAAGGTCAACGAAGCTGGTGAGGGGTCTGGAAAACAGGTCTTATGAGGAGCAGCTGAGCAAACTGGGATTGTTTAGCCTGGAGAAGAGAAGGCTGAGGGGAGACCTTATCACTCTCTACAACTACCTGAAAGGAGGATATAGCAAGATGGCGGTCAGTCTCTTCTCCCAAGTAACAAGCAATAGGACAAGACAAAATGGCCTCAAGTTGTGCCAGGGGAGGTTTAGATCAGATAGTAGGAAAAACGTCACAGAAAGGGTTGTCAAGCATTGGCAAGCTTTGGCCGCGCATGGAGGTGGTGGTATTGCCATCTGTGGAAGTATTTAAAAGACAGGTAGACGTGATGCCGAGGGACATGGTTTAGGGGTGGTTTTGGCAGTGTTCAGTTGATGGTTGGACACGATGATCTGAAAGGTCTCTTCCAACCTAAGTGATTCTGTGGTTCTGATTTTTCCAGCCAAAATAAAATAAACAGTATTCCTGGTAAAGAAAGAAGGTGCTTTCTCCTGACAGCTGTGTAAATCTGAAGCACACAGCCAAAAGAATGGCTGGATATTGTCCAAAAATGCGAAGTAAAGAAACCTCAAGCCGTGAACATACTTTCCCTCTGTCTTCTGGTCAGTTACCATGACCTTCTGACTCAAAAAATGCTTAAAATAGTTTAAGAACAACAAACAAAAACATCAAAGTATCTTAACATCATTACTTTATAGCTATGCATTGCTGCATTATTTATGATGTAATGTTACTAGTATGTATGTCTTCCCTTTCAACAGTGCAACTGACCAATGTTACAGTTGCAGGATTTGTTTTATGAGCTTCCATTTCCAGGCCTTCTTCAAGGTAGGAAAGTACAGCTCAGCAATCACATACAGATTCATATTTACCACATACTGGAAAGCAAATTAAGATATTTGAAGCATAAACACTGGGTCATATTTCTTTATTTATGTTCTGAAATTCTAACATTTTTCCTTCTTGGTGTAGTAATATGATATTTTCTCTGAATATTTAGGTGGAAATGCAACTGTGTTCAAACAGAAATATTTGCCATTAACCATCAATGTTCCTTTGTGTTCTTCTTTCAAAAAGATTATTTAAATGCTAATATAAGTAAAATGAATGCAACTGGCAGAAAGAACGTATGAGACAGTGGAAAATCAAGATTAAATATTGTAGTAAATAAACTATGTGGGAAACATGGATTGTTTAGGACATTATTAAATCAGGTAAATTTGTCAGAGAAGTGTCTTAAAAATTAATGTGTTTTCAACTTATCTCAAGCAATAGGGCACTTGCTTTTAAAGAGTACACAGATAAGAGTCTTCTTTTGTAGCTAACTGATAAGCACCTGTTAAGTTAAATATTGCTACACATGTGAATAAAATATTCATCAATAAGTGGCCTGAGAATATATTTCCTTAGATTTACAAAAATTTATATTTTAAAAAACATCTGCAATCACGTGTTAATTTTATCAGAATAACAAGATACATCAAGAAACCTCACACGTGGGTAGACACGTGTCACATGGAAGAAAACCGTAAGTATATTTTACTCCTCAACATTCACCTTATCCCACCACTTCAATTAACTCTATACTTTTGGGCTACATTTGTATATTAAAACTTCCGTTATCATAATGTTCAGATACAGGAGAAAAAATATACTGGAAAAAACACACAAAAAAATATTCTGAAGTATTCTTAAGTATTTCAAGCAGGCCTCAAGCACTGTGGTAAAAATGAGAGTATATTTGCCTTATTTACATGATTATATTAGATGTTTGCCTTTTTTTGTTTAAAATCAAATATTTAAGGTTTAAAGTAGGAATTTACAGCACGTGAACTGATAAACGTAGGTCAGGCATAGTAAGAGCTAGCCACCATAAATACATCTTAGCCAGAAGGTCAGTGTGTTATTAGTCCCAATTATGCTGAAGTGTAAGAAGCCTTCGTGTTGCAGACAATTATTCACCGCTGAATGAGCACAGACCACTGAGCTGAATGCTGACTTCCATCACAGACAAAGGCTTACACAATAATGATCTACTCTGCCAAATTCTATAAGGATTTACTCATTGAAAGCTTTCTTGGTTTCAGACCACTGACTCTTCTGTTTCAGTAAAAAGATACCAAATATCTGTAAATATCTCCTACATTTTGAGTACATTTTCCTGAATAGGTTTTGTTGTTTTTTTTTTTTTTTTTTAAAGTTGGCAAGTCTGCAATTAATTTTAAATATATTTCAAGTTACAAATTTTCCTTGGGTGCGAGTCAAATATTCCTAATACAACATGGGCCAGGCCAAACCGATGACCTCACTATGATTTAAAAATATTTACATGAGCTCTAATTCCTCTTGACATACAGGAATTTATACAGATTTAATTCTTCGCATTCCGTTTTTTAGCACTGAACAGCAACACAGGTGACAGTCTGCCTGTTTCCCTATGGGATAATAGTTTTAATTCAAAACCAAAAGGTAGTCTTGTGCCAGGCTACCAGAGCGATGCCTACCACAGGGTTCCTATGAAATAAGGAAAAGACCAATAAAGAGGACCAGAGACTTATTTTTACCTCTACTTTGTGAGCCAGGAAAGCAGCCTGCCATGTCAGTGTCATTCTATGGGCTATGCTGTCTGCAGATAATACCCATTCTCTTATGTCTCCCTTGAAATACGCAAGGTGAAAGGAAGAATAAGAGACTCTCAAAACCATGAGAGATCAGAGCAAGGGGTGGGGGGAAGAGATGATAGAAAAAATACAATCAATTTTGTAAGAGAACTTTAAAATCACATTGCTGGGGAGAAGACTTCAAATGGTTTGCCGCCTCAGCCCCTGAAGAACGCAAATTACTGGTGTGCCAAAAGAGCTGAGCTTCTCATCAGCCTGTGCCCCTTGATCTACAGATCCTCCATTCTCACATTCTGTCTCTACCTGTACCTGACTTAATCTTGTCAATGACAAGTTGTTGGTTTTTTGTGGGTTTTTTTGTTGGGTTGTTGTTTTTTTTTTTTACATTTGAGGCCCAAATCAATGAAGTCTAAAATTTATTCATTCCGCACAGAAAAGGGACTTCGATTAAATTTAACTGAAATACCCCAACCAACCATTACAAAGGCACACGCACACCACCACCTGACAAATGCATAAACATAGGCTGAGCCAAACTAAGCAGCTTATAGGCAATGTTCCAAAAAGATAAACAAGCTTATTAACATATCTGTTCTGTAAGTTTCAGCTTAGCTGCAGATTTAAGCTCTATGGTGCAAGTCCATGATTTAAGAGACTATATTCCTCTTGAACCCTCAGCATCAGCTTCCTATAATGACACGATTATTGAATGTTTCCACAAAGAGCACTAGAAGCCAAGAGAGACCAAGGTTTTATTTTAAATTGCACAGTAGAAATGGCAAATGATAGGTTACGGGTTTTATTACGGAAAAGAAATATCATCTCTTTTTTTTGTTTGTTTTTTAATCCTAAACTTTGGTTATTTTTATTTCTGTTTTATTTAAATTTGCTTTCACTAACCCCTTCTCTTTTTCTACTACTAAATAAGAAAACTGCTGTTTTAGGACACACTGAAATTGGAACGTTAATTCACGCCCCTGTGGATTTTGGGAAAAAGCCAATGCAAGTCTTGAACTTTATCGTGATAAACCCCTGGCACCCACTAATCACAAGATTGCATCTTCACGTAAGATAAGGGGAAGATTTTTGGCATGGGAATGAACACATACACCTAGTTGTTTGCAAAGGCTTGCAACCTGGCAGCCTTTCAGTAAGGTTTCACTCACATAGCTGTTACTGTATACTCTCCAGCTATGGCTGGGAAGTTGATAATCCTTAAGATATGAGGAGAGTTTTGATTTCTGACACAGCATTCCTGAGATAAATGCAGGATCAGAGAGATGCTTTGAAATTCCCAGAGATATCCCACTGGTAAACTGCTACATGGGAACAACTTTAACAAAGTGTCTTTAAAAAGAGGGAAAAAAAAAAAGTTAACTCACAGAACTTGTGTTTGCCATCAAATAATATATTAAATGTAAACCAGACACAGAAAATAAAAAAGCACCTCAAAGCTTGTTTTTCCAAAGTTTCACAAGGTACCTCAATATTTTTGTCTACTATTGAGCTACTATTTCCAACTCTATTACAGTTTCTTTTAAAAAGGTTTTTCTTTCTCTGATACAATTCCTTCCTGCTATCATAACTAGGTTTCATTTCAGAGCATAAACTTGTATTTTAAGCAGCCACAATATAGTCACCTTCAAGTGGTCATGAAACTTTCTTGCCTATATAATTCTAAATATAAATGTTTCATATACACAGTTATTCTGTCTTTCTGATTAACTGATTTATTAACTAGTTAGCAACATGCTTTATCATAGATCAGTGTATTTACTATAGATGCAAGATTGTGCATGTCACTACCACATGATAATTGACGAGAGGTAAGACTTCTACATCATAAAGTACACTTTTGTCCACCTGACATATCCACAAAAGGAAGGAAATGAAAAATTAAGCCACCTAGAAACACAGAGCCACTGACATACCAAGGTCACATGCAACTGCTGAAGGACAAAATATTTTATACTAGTTGATGACCTTCTCCTCACATTTTTAGCCCCACCCACTAAACACAATAAGTTATAGGAAACTAATACTCACAAGTGATCACTGTGGAGCAGTCCAGATAGCTATACAAACTCCTCCAAAACCCCTTGCCTTCTGCTCTTCCATTCACCAGCACAGTGCTGTCTACTACTTCAGCCCATGCACCCTTTTCACTCCTCAGTATATATTCCTTCACCAGACCAGCTTCCTTTCAGTATCTGATACAGTAATTATGTCTCAAGGTTAAGTGAGAGAATGCTTAAGAGTTACAAATGACTGGCACTTAGGAGGTGGGAAAAAGAGGGAAAAGTCCATCTGAGACAGTGTGGCACTGAAAAAGTAAAAGGGCAAAACAGGCAGTTCAACTTTTCAGTGACTTGCTGTACAAAATACACCACAATTTAAAGGGTTTTTTTCATTATTTGAGTGACCTTATAACTACACAGAAAAAAGAACACAGAATTGCAAGTGACTGAAGGGCTGCTACCAATGCCCAGTAGGTCACTAGTGTACATGTTATCAAATTAAATCGTACAGTTTCCTCTGATAAGAAGGTTTCGTAGGTGTAATCTACCTATATGTCAGATATCGGGACTGCAAGTACCCGATTACTTCCTGTCTAGTTAACCTGCTTTACACCAATTCAAATCAGATTTGCACAGGCAGCACAAACCTTCAGTTTTAGCAACAGCTAAAAAATAATTCTTAAATGCAACATGCACTCCTGTACCAGATCTCCAGACAAATGCCATATTGTGGTTCAAATCTCTACCACTCAGCACTGAACAAAAAGAACTTCCTGAGGAAAAGCATTAGTTACTGGCTTAAACATCCTGCTATTTCATATCAACTGCCCACTTGTGGTAAAGAGCAGTGATGGGCCTCAATGGGCAGGTGCTAAAAGCACTTGGGCAGCAGCAGCAGGGAAAGAGGCATGACAAGTTCTAATTGAGTGTCCCTGTTCTCCCAGTTTCCCCCTCTGCCTCCATTCTCCTACTGCTCCCAGAACGAGTCCTCCTGTTTAGCATCACAAGCAGAACACAGTATTTACTTTGAGACAAGAGCAAAGAGGCCAAATGCTCTTGGCCTCTTTAACCACCTGTGGTCCAATCTAGCCAGACAACCACCACCATCTCTTCCCCTACTAGTGATATGGCAGTCTGAGCAGAGAAGACCTGTTGTGACACCTGCATCCACACTCCTGGCAGAGCCGCCTTCCTTCCTTGGGTCATCTAAATTTGCTAGTTTGATCACGGCAGCTAGTTTGCTAGTTTGAAACTGCAAAGACATCAGAGCCAGAGGAAGTTCGGGAATAAGCAGAAGATCAGAGACTGGTATGGTAACAAGGCATCCCCTTGCACCAGATCAACTGTAGGATTTCTGGATGTGACTAAGGCTTTTTAGAGGCAGGAACACAAGTGCTACGGGATTCTTTCTTTTGTTGTTTGTTTTCTTTGCTGTTTTGAGGAATCCTGTAGAGGTAAGTCAGTAAGAGTAGCAAAAGACTATGTGGTCTTCTATACTTGAGAAAAGATAAGGGGCTAATAAGACTGAGATACAGGGGACACCGAACTTACTATCAGGAAAGAGGGACTTCAATCTAGAAGGAAAAGAAAGAGAAGCAAAGCAGGAATGCCCCATTTTAACACCACCAGGGCATTTGAGTATTAAGAAATGCAGATATTTATTAACATAAAACGAAATTTTAAAAGCTATTATAATAATAAAGCCAATCCAACAGCTTAGGGATATATCTACTGAATGAAGCCTCAAAGATTTAAAGTAGGCCTTAAGCACCAGGAGGCAGAACACAAATGCATTTTTGTAAATGAATATGGGAGTATTCTAGAGATACAAGGACACCTCGATGATTACTCCGTTGTTTTTGAACCATTTGAAACTATTATTCAACCAGCATCCTTCTGCAGGCCCATAGTAACAGAAACTAGATACAGCTTTGTGATCAATACACAAGCTAATCTACACATCATTACATTAAGTTATTTAATGTCCATTTTATTTCCCCAGCTCAAGAAACACAAGGAACTACTGGAAAGAGTCCAGTGGAAGGCTACGAAGATGATCAAGGGAATGGAGCTCCTCTCTTAGGAGGAAAGGCTGAGAGACCTGGGTCTGTTTAGCCTGGAGAAAAGATGACTGAAGGGGATCTCATCAATGCTTACAGGTATTTAAAGGGTGGGTGTCAATAAGATCGGGCCAGACACTTTTCAGTGGTGCCCAGTGACAGGACAAGGGGCAACAGGCACAAACTGGAACACAGGAAATTCCATCTCAACATAAGGAGAACTTCTTTACTTTGCAGGTGACAGAGCGCTAAAAAGGCTGCCCAGAGAGGCTGTGGAGTCTCCCTCTCGAGATATTTGAAACCTGCCTGGATGCATTCCTGTCCAACCTAGGTGAACCTGCTTTGGTGGGGGGTTGGACTAGATGATCCCTGAAGGTCCCTTCCAGCCCCTACCATCCTGTGATTCTGTGATTCCTGAGGCCTTTAAAACTGGCTAAATATGCACAGTACAGAGCACTCATCTGCAAGTGCTTGCAGTCAGGAATAGGAGAACAGGAAAGACAAAAGAA
This sequence comes from Chionis minor, assembly GCA_013398295.1. NCBI lineage: Eukaryota > Metazoa > Chordata > Aves > Charadriiformes > Chionidae > Chionis > Chionis minor. The sequence continues at coordinate 890,526 of VZSF01000627.1, forward strand.
CAGCTTAAAGCCTTAATCTTATCTTCTATTCTTGCAGCTATTTCTAGGCATTTTATTGCCCCTCTGACCATACTGCTTCTGAGCTGTAATACGTACAGAGACAGAAGAGTTAACTCATAAAGAGGTGCTGGCTTCAAGACCTTCAAGTATAACCCAATCACCAGTTATCTTTTTTATTTCCACAGCCTTTTTTAGCATAACATGGCATCCCATGAATTGCAGAGTGTACCTTCATGAGGAACCTATGTGATGTCGGTGGACTCTGCCATCAAAGGTTCTACTTATAAATCAAAGCGTCTTGGTGATATTAAGTACTAGATGACACTGTACATGAGATCTGGTGAACTGAAATGTGACTTTTTCTGTTCCTTACAGATGTCTTAATCAAAAAGAAATAGCCCAAATATTTTAGAAGTTACATTACCTGTCAAAGGAATGGAACTGTACAGGCTGCTCAGCAGCTCCGTCACCAAGGACTCCAAGGAAGGTTGGTGGCATAAGAGCAGCGTCCACTGCAGCCCCATCAGCTGGTGTGCTTACCAAGCTTCTCAGGATGTCCTTTACGTTGACGTTTTTTGCAGCTGGCACAGAAGTTGCAGACTTACTATCTTCAGTTTCTGTCTCACTTCTGCCTTCCTGAGACTTATTTACTTCTAATGAGAGTGTGCATAGTACTTCACTGATGGCATCTGGACCTGCACTGACGTTCAGGGGTCCTGCTTCAGCAACACTACCAGAACTGTTTGTTTGCCCTGAAGCCGGTTCCTCCCCAAGAACGGCATCCCTTCTTCGTACAGATGCTGTACTTGCTGAATCTTCAGTAGAGGCTGAAGCACCGAGAGCAGCAGATGGGTTTTCCACATCTGTTGATACCAAAACCAGAAAACACATTTTAAGTTCATTAACAGAATTGCATTCACCACATTGCTCCTCAAGAAGTAACACCAACAGGTGACAAGTGAAATAACACAGCTGTAAGTACTTCCTCTTGCCTACTTAGCGATTTAATATTATCTATAAGTACTTAAAAGAAAACATAGAACAGAAAAAATTTCTTCTCATTTCTGAGAAGCCTGAGAAGTTATTACATTCAAAAACTGAGACAAGGAAATAGAAGATTTTGACTCAAAATCAAAGAATGAAAATTAAGTGATTGCCCTAGAGAAAAGTAGGAGAAAGAAGTCTTACGATGGAAGCAAAAAGCTGCCAGTCTATGTTTATATATACTTAACCTTAGGCAAAATAGTAATATTTCTACAACAAGCACTCACGAATACTTAGGTACTTCAGTGAGATTAACAACCTCTACACAGCAAAAATCAACCTAGAGACTAGGTTCTTCTTTGATTAGAAAAAGATACACACAAATACTGAGGCAAATTGCATACCATAATGTTAAGTGCTTACAATGTGCATATTTCTATACAATCTCACATGGACTTCTACAGAATCTTAAGATGCATAAGCCATGTGATTTCCTGAGGCCAAATAATTAATAGCTCACCTGTAGCAGAAGTTTCGTTATTTTCATTCTCTGATTCCTTCAATGACTGGCTATGGTTTGGTGGTCGTCTTTCATTCTGGGGTTCCAGTATATCTCTGTATTTTGAAACCATGAGCACAGAAATAAAATATACAACAGCCAAAGCCAAAAATTGAGCCTGTTTACTATCCTCCTGCAAAAAAGGACACACACACAGGTTTTTCCATTAGAATTTCAGCAGCACGTTTATTTTTCTGTAAAGTATGCCCAGCGCTACCATAAACAGACCGAGAGTAAGCTGATACGTCAACAATGGAAGAACAATATTCTCTAGTCAGAGTTTGTCTCACCTATAAAGCTAGGGAATACAGCAATTGTATTCAAGTGGCACTAATCCTTTCATTTTTTATTTATAAATATGTCAAGTTTGACTAAGGTTGTGTGTTTTGGCTACATGCTTCGAGTTAGTGCAGGGACTAGTTCCCCTTATTTACAGGTGTTTCCTCTATTACATTTCCTCAAACGTGCCAAGATATTAACAACATTTGCTGTGAAGTACAACCAGGCAAATGTATTCAACAACAGCGTAAAAGCATTTATAAACTATTACATATTAATGAAGGAAGTGGAAAAAATTCCAGAACTAGTGTTAACATTTTATTTCATCATCAGATTGTCCAGACAGATGTACTGTATTATGTACAATTTCAACAAGAATTGGTAAGTGTGCATTTGCATTACAGCTGTAACTTTATGAAGAGATTTTAAGAAAATCTTAAAAACAAATCTTAACATGAACTATGCTAGGTACATCCCTAGAGCACTCAGTCACTCCTAGTGAAACAGAGGAAAGAGCCACGTCCCAGATCTGACTAGACATTATGATTTAGCCTTTAGGATCACAAGAGAACTGACTATTTGGATCTTCACTGACCAATCAGTAAAAGAAAGGGTGTTTGGGGTTTTTTGTCCCCTCATTTACATAAGGGCTCAGGTAGCATTCAATTTTTCCCTCTGAGCAGTTCAAGAAGGTAAGTTAAACTATAAAGCTCATTTTATCATGATTGTGCCTATTGAAGCCCTGTATTCCATGAAGGAGTTCTTTAATAAGCTGTACTGAGAAAAGTTTACTAGAAGTTCTCTATTATGAACTAAGTAAAATAGCTGGACCCTAACTGTTATGCTGAAGAAACAATCTATATTCCCCTCAGCTCAGTCCAAATCCATAACTTTCATAGTAAAAGACAGAAACAGCAAGCTAATAACAGGTTAGCATCAGGAAGTCTCCTACAATGATAAGGATTATAAAGAATCTGCTTGCTAGATGAATTTTTGCAAGACAGTTTCCAACTGTACTTAATAAAGTTGTGATCCGCTGAACTAACACTATCCCCTTCCTTATTTTTTCTGCTATGTTTGTAGAACTCTTTGAAATAAAGTTCATAAACTACTGGAAGTATTACTACCAGTGGAATTCACCTGAGTTTCCTATACAAGTTCAAACCATACCAATCACAATTCTATGTGCCGAACACATTGTAAGAAACTGCATGCAAACCAAACATAAAATACTTAGACACAAGTATAAGCAGCTCAGATAAAAACTATTCCAAAATAGATCTTTTAAAGTCTACTTTTTCCCCCCCACAGCTCAACACAGTAGCCAAAAAGCAGAGTTATTACATCATTTTACATTTATTTGTGAAACAGAAAACCGGGTGGATTAGATGTGCAAAAAAATTAGAGGCTATGTGTGCATATTGTTGGGCTTTTTTTAAAGAAAAAATGAGTACACAAAATGTGCTTGATTTTGAAGATTATATCTAGGACTATTTTAGTTGCCACCAGTATGGAAGAATCACTTCCTGTTAGTCTTTTGCACACTGATACTGAAGTAGGGGTTGAAAGAAGCTTGCTTCAATCAATAATTGCTGTAGAGATAAAAACCAAAGATCCTTCACTATTCTGGATAGAACAAAAGTCACTATGTAAGTCATTATACTTGCTAAATAGTCCAATTATTGTAAAATAAGTTCTGGTGTCCAAGCTTGTGGCCACCAATGACTCATAGCCATTATAACTGCTGTATTTGCTTACAGAGGTTTTTTTTTTTAAGTAATCAATCTCAATTTCCTCAATATCAGCTATAAAGTTGCTGACATAGGGCAAAGATATTTTTAGTCAATTCAAGACTAAAAAAAACCATATGCATATTTACAGCACATGCACACAAATTGGCTCCTCTGAGGGGAAGTAAAGGAATTAGAGATGACCTCTAATTTCTAATTAGCTAGAAAGATGCTTATTTTTCAAAAATGATACATAAACACCTTTATGATAGATAGTATACATAAACAGTTTGTCTATGTACAGCATGTGAACGTATATATTTGTACTAAACACAACATATCATACAACAGGCAGAATTCCAGAGAATCAGCTCTTAGGAGTACACCAAAGAGCCTGATCAGCAGGCAGCAATTTTAACCTCTCCCTCTTTCCAGTACTAAACACTCCAAGAACTGCAGAGTACTATGCATTACTAATTACTGTGAGAGGCATTCAGTTTTTGTAAATTCAATTTAGCCAAACTGCGTAAGAAATAGCAAGTGTTCAGCAAACAGATACATGCCGAAATCTACCTACAAAGAAAACAACATTATTTGTAACTTACTATGTCTCTGAACACTACTGCTCGAAGCCGATTAATATCCATATCCTGCAGAAGTCTGTCATGGTCTCGTATTGGAGAAATGCCACCAGTCACAACGTCCACTGGGCTCTATTATTAACAACAACAACAAAAAAAAAGCACTTGTAAATAAACCACTTGTTTCAGATTCTGTTTTTAAAAGCATTCTACCAAGAATCATTAAGTGTGTACAATCAGCCACTGTACATCATATTGTCGTAACTAGAGAACAAAGATCAGATACGCATTGCATCTTTAAAGGAAAAAAAAAAATCTGGCAAATTCTTGTGACAGATTTATTTCACTGTTGAAGTGTTAAATTCACATCTTGGAAAAACTACTTCAGGATTTCCAATGTTCATGCCCTTCAGCTCTATTAAAGTATCAGTGGAGCAGGTATAAATCTAGAAACTTATCCCTCTGTACAGAGTAATAATTATTGACTTTTGCGTTCCTGAATGTGGTCTGATACTTGCCTTTGCTGCAGACTTTCCTGCTCCTATAAAACCCTGCGCTGTTTTTTGGTTCTTTCCAACGTCTCCAATCGGCTTCATCTGTGCATGCTGCTGACACTCCAAGCAATTTCTCACTGCTACTGCACATACTTGAAGGAAAAAGAAACGTTAAGAATTACTCCAGGAAACAGCATTGTGTATCTCTCTTACAGAAATGTGTAATACATTTCTGTTTATCACTTAAACTACAAAGTTCAAGCACATCAGTGAAATGATATTTTGCTTTGATAAATTTTAAATAGTCACAAAACAATGCTCAAAGTTCTTTAATAATTTATAACTAATAATTAACACTAAACTATCGGAACACATATCCTATGTCTAATGGATACTTCAAAGAGAGTAAGTTCGCATCCCTCATTGAAATTCTACCATGCATACAACCACGGGGTGGGGAGGGTGAAGACAGCTAAATTTCACGGACTAGCAAGGAAGAAAGACAAGCGAAACACTAGTGAAACAAATGAGCAATGTTTGCTTCACAATGCTCCATTACTCTTGGACTAAATGTTCTGAAGTTATACAATTTATTTTTTGTAGCTTCACAGTTGTACCTGTTTCATCTTCTAACATTATTTTCAAAGGAAAAAAGAACTACCCCACCTCTATACCTGTTTGCATCCCATAAATCTTGTTCTACCTGCACAAAGTTTTAATTGCCTAGAAAGGGAGAGGAAGGCTAGTTACTGTTGAGGCTCTGAGCTGCTCTGGCACTCATGCAAATTAAACTTTTTATTACAAAGTCTTTCAGCATGCAACTAGCATGAATACTCTCCTCCTATGTTAAACTGAACCCAGTTATGATCTTGTATGTTCTCATTTCCAGCGTAGTCATACTCTTTTAGGTAATGACCACTTGCTTTCAAATCCAGTTTGACACAAACGTACTATAAAACTGGATACTACTGCCCGATTTGAACCCTATCTTTCGAAATCTACATCTCTAGTTTTCACCATACCTTCATCTACTGACCTCAAGATTTAATCCTCTTTTATTTTAAAGGTTCATGGTTTTGTACACTGTATAAGACTTTTTTTTCTTAAAGCTGTTATATTCTTAGCCTTGACTATCTGGGGAACTTTGGCAAAAGAAGTATTTTCAGGTATAAAATTAACACATGCATCCACAACAGTCAGGCTACCAAACTTAATCATTTATTTTATTTAAACTTTTTAAAGAGGAAAAGAACCCCATGTATATGCACTGCAGAATAGAGTAATAGTAAAATAGTAAAGGATCCCAATGCTTCTTTGACTAAATTTAATCTTGATTTAACCAAAAAAGGACAGGGAAAAAAGATAAAGCTAACAATGGCTAACTATTTAGTAACAACAAGCTCCTATATTCATTAAGTGGTTTTATTTGCTTACCCAGACGAAGACATTGTCGCAGAATTCCTCCAGATGACATATTTTTCTCAGACTCAATTTCAGTGAAACCAAGAGAGCTTGCAAAAATTAGCACATCCACAAGGTTGATTAATCTCTGGATAAATGTTAAAGATGCTTCTACTGAAAGTCCTTGAGTTGGCTCAATATTCTCCAATTCATGCTACACAGAAAAATTGAAAGCAACATTTACTTATATACAAAGGTGATATTCCTACAACTTAAATTAAGAAAAATGTATGCTGGAAGTCCATTTTCAGCCACATTCAAAAGCAGTAATTAGTCATATTCTAGGAACAATCATTAGTATTGGGATTTAATCCCATTCCAGATCACTGTGGGACAACGAAGCTAAGCAGCTTCTTTTTCTGTCTTCGGTCAAAGAGGACAGGCACCCAATTTATCTTAGAGAAAGCATGGAGGTAGCAAAGGGAGGAAAGAGATGCTTGTGGAAATATCCCACACACATTCCTGTTTCCCGAAAGGACAGATACAATAGTTACTACACTGCATAAAGAAAGGCATCCTACCGAAAGAGATAAATTTTCAAACAACAGTGAAATTTCTTACCGTAGCGGATGTGGCAGCAGAAAGCAATGGCAATATTCCACCACATGCCATGATCATGTTGTCCATCACTTGAGAGATGAGATGAATTGTGTTGTGCACAAATATGACATTGTCACTGCTATTCACAAAGTCCATCACAGTTTTTGTAGAATGGCTGTCCAAAAAAAACAACATCAAGAACAGAGCTTTATTTTTGTGGTATTTTAGCATCTTCGTGCTTTCGTAAAACTAAACCCAGACAGTTAGCAGAGGGGCTGCAAAAATCAGATTACTGTAAGGGTCAACTGATGTACCTTAATCTAAATCTAAACCAACGTTTCCTTTCTGTTCTTAAACCTCTCCAGGTCACAGCTTGCTAAAAACATCATAAAGTGTGTTAATCATCATTTATAAAAAGATACACTATAGGCTTGTCTATGATTACTTGCTATAGCAAAAAAAAAAAAAAAAAAAAAAAAAANAAAAAAAAAAAAAAAAAAAAAATCTCTGCATCACTGTATTACAAAGTTTCCTGGAAGTGTGAACTAGATTTGAACTTAAATCTTTGGAAAAATACAGCAAATACTAAGGGCTTCTCAGATAAATTAAAAATCAACAAAACACAATATCTTAAATCCTCTTAAACATCGAAACAGATTTTCAGAACAGAAGCTAAATTAAAAATTTATTTTAGCTATATTTGATGATGTCCTGAGAGAGTAATTTAATCACATCCTAAAAAATTATAGTCAGACAAAAATACACCTCAGTTTAAATTGTTTTAATCACTTAAACATTCTACTACTTCATCCTTACATTCCTTTTTATCAGGTCAGTACCAATATATGGTTCAATTTAAATTTGACATTCAGTACTACAAGCTAATAATAGACACCACTCTTATTTATTAAATATTAACATTAACATGCAGAATTACCACTTTTTTCAAAGTTTTGCTTTTTTAATAAATTCACCTTCATTATTACATTCCAGATTACTGTAACAAATTAATTTTCGAATGCATAGAACATCTCTGTGTGTTCACAGAACCCTATCAAAGGAGCAACATAGTGTGTGTAAATGCAGAAGTAATAAATACGATTTGGGACAGATTTTTTTAGTCCATATTTAGATACTAATAAAAGATACAGGCCCTTACATACATAGGAACATGAAAATCATGGTCCAATAAAAACGAACAGCAAGACTGCCGTTGACTTAAATGCAGCTAGGATTTTAGTCAAAATACATGTACAGGCCCTCATCTAATACACATGTATGGCTGTAAAGAGTCTTAAAAAAATAACTAAATCTGAGAATACACGGGTACAGGTCACAAGGTAAGTCATGCTACTAAATGAGTCAAATACCAGGTGTGCAAAATTTGAAGTCATAGAGCAACTCTGATGCAGTTTCAGTAAAAGGTCCAGTTAATCATAATCGAAATGCCAGTCTAAATCATTCCATATAAAGCACAGAAATTTACCTTCTCCACATCTGTATATCTGTTTCTATGGAAAAGAGTAAGTCTGTGAGCAAGCGCTGATGCATCAGTGACCACTTAAACTCAGGAATACGGAACACAGTTGACCTAGAGTCTCTTCTTTGCCCATCTGATGTAGCAGCTAGGTCTTGTCGCGAAGAATCTTGCTGCCTTGAGGTCTAAATACACAGTTTGCACACAGAAAAAAAACAAAACACAACCCACAACACTCTGGTTATTAGCTTCCATGGCATACACCGAAATGCATTTAATAAAATTGAGATTGTAGATATTCAAGAAGTTTAGACTGTGTACATGGTGACAAATAAAGCTAAAACTATTACACAAATGCTATTTAAAGGATATACCAAACCTACAAACTAGTCTACAGCTGCACTACCACACCTGTCAGTTCAGGCATACACAAGCAGCAACCCAACCTTACCACAGGGGGAGTATATGTTGCTGTAGACAGTGGTTTTCCTCCCTTAAGGAAGAATGGTGCAGAATGAAGAGCATCCATTAGCAGGTATCTCTGCAGAAGGGAAGTACTCAGACACATGACTATTTAACCATGAAAAGCTGAGTTAGAAACTAAAGATTAGAGGGGTGGAGCACAGCAGCATCTATGGGCACAAAAGCTCAGTTTTAAATCACACTTTCACAAAACAAGGTAGGATGATGTGATGGAGTGACAATCCTATCAAATCTTATATTTTCAAACATATATACAAAACCTCCTGCAGAGTACCTAGTGTAAAAAATATTTTCACAAGTTCCATCAGGATATGAAAGAAACTTAGTGCGATTTTCTTCTGCACAAGCAATGTTTGCTTCTCAATAATTACAAAAGTTGTGATTATGAGAGACCACATTGAAAAGAGTAAAAGGGAGGTTGAGTAAAGAAGCAGAGGAAATTCTACATAAAATCTTTTCACAACACATAAGTGCTTGTTTCAATTCTTAAAACTTAAGAGTACTAACACAGATGAAGTGTCCGTATAGCCAAACACTCAGTCTCCATCAGCATCCATAGGTGGATGTACAAAGAATAAAATCTTAGAGACTTCTCAGTACACAAATTAGTAAGAACTATGGCTATTTTAATGAAGGGGTGAAAGTACTCTTTAGATAACTCACAAAATCCACACACATTAAAAGCCCCAAAATGTGTATGGGCACACTTTTTCAAAAAATCTCATCAAATAACTTCCTTTTATTTTCAAGCTAGACAGATGAAGGACAGGTAGAATTTACCTCAGGTATGGATCTGAGGGGCAGAGGTGCTTCTAGACTTGTGTTAACTTTCAGTTCCAGTTTTTCTGTATCTGACGCAACACTAGAAACATCAAGTCTGGCAATTCTTTTGTCAGAGGCTCCAGCAGGCTCTGACACATGTGCATTTGTATTTTCTTCAGCTGTTTTGGTTTCATTAAAAACAATCTTTTCTTCCTCCAGCTTCTTTTTCCCTTCTGTATCCAGTTGAGTCGCTGCTTCTTGATCTGCAGCACTTGCTGTTTCCGGTAAGGAAGTCAGTTCTTGTTTTTTCCCATCTACACTTTCAGTACCTTCAGATTTTAAAAGCACAGGTTCAGGTTGTTCCTCTACTGTTTTTTCCTGCTTTGTCACTTCGCTTTCATTAGAGCTACATTCCTTGTTTGTTTCTGCAAACTCTTCTGAAGGTGAAGGCATACTACTTTCCTCTTTCAAATCAACAAAGTCATCTTCATCTTCCACCTCTACTGTTGATTTTTCCAGTCTTTTGGGACTTTCAGGAGTTTCGCCTTCCAAAGTAGTTTGCATTGCTAAAGAAGTAGCAGTGACAGCTACTGTTTCTTCCACAGGTTCATCAGCTTTGCTCAGAGAATCCCCAATTGCTTCGGCTATCCCAGTACTAATTTCTGAAACACTGGGGTTTATTGCTTCTGCTTCTGGAGAAAATTCCACACAAGACACTGCTTTTAAATCCTCTGTAGTCTCCCTGTCTTCCCCCTCTAACTCCTCCCTATGATTAGATACTGAATGAGTTTGTTGGTCACCATCTGATGAGGTATTTGTCTCTTTTTTTTCAGTGCTGCACTCCATACCATCACTAATAATGCAGGAAGGAGCAGTAGCATCTTCTTTTAACTCCAAACATCGTTGCTTTTCCTTTGTTTCAGCTTCTTTGCTAACTCCAGAGATTGTTCTAATTGGAGTTGAAGAACACATTCCACTCCCTTCACCTCCTTTCCCTTGGTACTCCCTGTACATTTGAGAAAGACTCTCTTTGTGCATTTCAAAAGTTACCTAAAAGAACAGAGTTGAAATTACATTAAAAAGTATATATTAATGACTCTTTCCTCGGNAAGTACTCAAGAGTTTTAAAGACTACTTCTGGTAAAATAAGTGAAAATGTTTAAAGTCTAATACTTATAGTTAACACATTATTTCCAGGCTAATTACACTCATCTGTAAATAGTTATCTGTGCTATTTGCATTCATGTAATTGTATAGGATGCAAACAAAAACACAACAGCATAACACCCAGAGAATTACAAAAGATTGTCAGCTGTCTCAAATTTAGTAAGGGGGGGACACTGTGACAAGCACCAGGGGCACTTACTATAGCTGAGTTTCACATCATTTTAGCACCTTGAGTGCTCTCAACAATACCCAAAGATAAATAAACTTCCGACATGTTCACATCAAAAAAAAAAACCAACCCCAAAAAGTCAAAGCAGAGAGGCATGTAATAAAGTCAAAATCCTGAAGACCTCCAAATAATATCTAAAATTCTCCAGAGGACTTTTCCTCTGGTGACTGCTATTCACCTAGTCTAAAAGGCACATGACAACAGCTACACGGTCTGATTAAAGTGAGAAGACCTTCCTACAGATGAGCTGAAAAAAAAAAATTATTGTTTTTAGGTATATTATAAAAATCCACATAAAAAAATTCTCTATATTCATGCTGATAAAACTAATTTTCCCAAATAAATAGCTGTGTGTTGAAAGAAAATCTCACTAGACTAACTAAATTTTTTATTACACTGCCATTCAATTTAGTTTATCCATACCTTTCTATTTAGGAGTTAGATTTATCTTCTATTATAGAAGTGTTTATTTATCTGTAAGCTTAGTTCTCAAAAAATTTCCAACATATAAACTGCAGCTTAGGGGTTTATTTTTCTTAAGCCATTTTCTTTACCATAAATGTTTGTCATAGACAAAGCAGAGCAGTACATCCTAAATATATGAATGCACATTTTCATATTCTCTTACATACTCAACTCATTCATTTGGATCTCATCTAAAAATTCCATGTACATGGTATTCAAAGTGACAATTAGTAGGAATATTTTCTCTTAACACAATACATGTAAGTCAAAAAACTAACTTGACAGGTGAAAAAGGTACTAGAAACTGTAGTTATCAAATCAGAGAGGAGCAAAGAAAGAACAAATGTAAAAAGCAATATTCTTGGTAGGTGGTGTTGTCAACACTAGCTTTTTAACACACTATTTTCTCCACCAATCAGATATAAACTGAAGTACTGTAGAACAGTACTATTCTAACACATGACCTGAAGCATGTTATTTGTTCAAGTTGATTTAATTGAAACTTAGGTCTCTAGTAACAGAACTGGAATACGTTCCTCCTCCTGTTTAAAAAAAAAAAAAGTCTTCCTGCACCAGTTTTAAATCTGTTATGTACAAACAAAAAAAGTGTGAATGATTACTAATGACTGAAAGCTCATCCATCTGTCACAATGCATCTATAAAATTACAGGGTATTGCTAAACAGAACACATGGGGGGCACTATTATTTTAGAAATACTTCCTTTCTGAACTGTACCACAGTCAGAATGTCAAAAGCAACCCAAAACAGATCATGCTAACAAGCTCTCCTTTACACTTTTGCGTTCCAAAACGTGATTAGACAAAGCTGCTACTTTTGATCAAATCACTACTTTTCTGAAGAAACCTTGACAACTTGAGCTTATCTCCAGCTGGTTTTCCCCCTCCTCTCTCTCCCTGTCGTTTCTTCCATTTCCAAAACTACTAAAAAGTTTTATGCCAACAAGTACTAAAGAGACATTCAACAAATAGAAATACTGATGGTTTATTTCAGCAAAATTTATCATATGTACTTCCCAGAAAGCACACTGACCCACAATATGTATACACGTTACTTAGGCAATGCAAGTACATCCGTAACAAAGCTATGATAACACAGCTACCTTTACTCATTTCTAATGTCTTTAGGATCAGACTTGTTACTGCAACATTCATTTTGAAAAATAAATGGGAGAAACGACTCCTCAAAAGTATTTGCAGGTTTAGCTAATTTAGCTGATTTGCAGGTTTAGCATTGCATACTTAACGTTTTTAACACTGTTAAGCTACATCCAAATATGAGACCTGGATTCTATTCTGGTAACGCACTTTCAAAACTGTTGAACAAATTTCAGGTCTAGCCTCAAAATCTTATTTCACTAATTTCCTTAAACCAAGGCAAAGCAAGATAAAGATAAAAATGGTACTTTTTTTCTCCCCTTCCCCCCACCCCCCCCGCCAATGTTTTTTTATGTGAAAAGCAGCAAATGAGGGAGACATGTCTGTCAAATTCTATTACTGCTGCTGCCATTTCTCCCCAACACAAACGGGGACAGGCAAGATGACACTAAGATGATCACAAGACGGTGGAGGGACCTGTTAAAAAAAACCCATTATTTTCTTCAGTGATCAAACTTGAGCGCAATGGAGAGTAGTACATGACTCTCAGAACACGTTCAGCAACAGCAACAATTCAATCTTAATGGAACAAATCATAGAGATGTTTTGCAGGGCTGGCAGGTACTAAATCCACCTTGCACAGAGAGCACATTCAGTTTCATCAAGCAACACTTAATGCTTACACTGGTCCTTACAAAACACAACAAGCTTCAACAGCAATATAAAGTTCTAAGTTATGTCACCCCTATCTACATAAGTGCTCTGATGGATTACCAACCTGGTTAAAGTAAGTTGCAAACATCAAGGAATATAACTTTAAATCCCTTCTAAAAGCATGTAATCAGTTCTGTTACAGCTGTTTTCCCTTAGCACTTTCAAGGAATCACTAAGGTTAAGGCCAGAAAGTAACATCACACCATCTAGCCCAGCCCTTGATTGTAACCCACTTTCCTACACATTCAGCCTAGTAACATAAATTGGACGACAGCATCCAGAAAGTTATCCAGCCTTGGTTTTAGAAATCAGATGAAATCTCCCCTGGATCATTTGTTTCAAATCTACTCTACCATCTTAAAAAAAAAAAAAACAAAACAAAAAAACCCCAAAAAAAAAGTATCTTCATTTTAAAAGTCTAGCTTCAATTTCTAGTCACTAATTATGCCTGCATTTCTGAACTGTTAAAAATACCCCAATGAGTAAAAAATACCACATTTTCAGTGTGTGGTTTTTTTTAACATACTGTAACAATGTTGTTAAAAGCCAAAAAGATGGAGAAGTAACAGGACCATCTAAAAAGAATGAGGTTTCATTCTGAAGGACTAGAATCCTTCCTGCAACCCTCTTCTGCAACCTCTCCAGCTTTTCAAAAAAATCTTTAATAGTGTGAACATACATATTTTCATGCCTCATTCCAGTTTAAGTCTAAAATCCACATGCAGGAGTAAAAACAACCTACTTTATGGCTACTTACTTTCCACTCCATAAACACATTCTACAGTGCTGGCAACTACTTTTGGAGAAACAGTCAGCTCAGTCTGTATAACTCGTGATGTACTCTCTTTTTCTCTAACACTGACTTTTTTCTAGTGTGCTACCAAGCCAATCCCCTTTGCAAAAGGCTATTGCAGCTTCAGATTCTCTCTTTAGCATCAAATTTACATCGTGTTAACAGCATTAAAACAACTTTGCTTGAAAACAAGTCAAAATCTGCTCTCCATAAGCCCAGGGTTGTGAGCTTACGTTTACTCTCCTCCCTCCCCTCAGGATCCTCAACTCCACCATCTCACAGTCACTGCAGCTAAGGCTGCCTTTGATCTTCACATTCCCAGCAAGCCCTTTGTTGTTGGTGAGTACAACAGTCCAAAAAACACCTCTCCTCTTTGGCTCTTCTATCGCTTGGAGGAGGAAGAAGTTGCCAATGAACCCAAGAAACCTCCTGGATTGCTTATGTCCTGTGCTGTGTTGTCCCTCCAGCATATATCAGGCCCACGAGGCCCAGGGCCTGCAGACAAACAGGAGGCTGCTCCTATCTGTCTGCAGAGGACCTCATCTGCTTGTTCTTCATGATCTAGCGGCCTATAGCAGACGCCCACTATAATGTCACCCTTACCTGTCCTCTCTTTAATCCTAATCCAGAAACTCTTGGTTGGCTCCTTATTCATCCCCAGGCAGAGCTCCATGCATTCCAGCTGCTCTCTCGCATAAACGGCAACTCCTATTCCTCATCTTCCCAGTTTGTACTTCCTAAAGAGCTAGTATCCTTTCATTACATCACTCTAGTCATGGGAACCATCCCACCATCACCTCCATGATCCTAACATGATTGTTATGTGCATGTCATACTATGTTACTGAATGCTCAAAATTCTTAGACCCCTCATTATAGCAACTTCACTGCCTCATTAATAAACATGCCATAGCCAAGATTTCAGTTAGTCTTAATAGCTTAAGTTCTTGTTTCCTTGCCAGCGATGGAGTCCCCCTGCCTTCAAGCTCTTTCCTGCACCTCATAACTTCTCGTTTAAAATTAAAGACACTTAAAATTTCACTGCTGGAGGAGAAGTTCATCTAGATGTAAGACTCCCTATTTTTTATAATCCAGACAATCCCAAATCCAAATTTTATCAAAAAATTATCCATTGTTCCAAAGCAGCCCCCCAGTATTTATTAGTAATATATACTTATCTCGTTCATTCGTTAATCAAAATCTTCCCGTGCTACTTCCTCTCTTTTGTCTCTTAGAGTTTCTTGTTGCACACTTCGTTTGCCCTAATAACCTACACGTGCTATCTTGAAGTCAGATAGGCACCACAAGTATGTGTATTAATTTTGAATGTTAACACATGAATCATGAATTACAAATGAAGCAGTTTTGTTTTTCCAACTAAGACTGTTGAAAGTTGAGTTCTACTGACTATATAGATCACAGATGCAACCAACTTTGTAACAAGTTGATCTTTGTCCAGCTATAGTCAACAGTTAAAAATATAATGTATAGTACAGGGATGCAATATCATCACAGAATCACTTGAGTTCAAAGAGACCTTCGAGATCATCGAGTCCAACCATCAACCTAACACTGCCAAAACACCCCTAAACCATGTCCCTCAGCACCACGTCTACCTGTCTTTTAAATACCTCAAGGGATGGTGATTCCACCACTTCCCTGTTCCAATTTCACAGTCTCATCTGAAACAGGGAATTGACAATGGTTTGGAAGCCATTACAGAGCAACATTCTGGAAACCAGACTGTGCTCTTCACAGCATTGTTAATCGCTACTACAACAAAGGTCAATGTGGACATCTTCTCAGATGGGCAATGTAAACTTATGGGCAAATAAACCCAAGCACAATCTGATGAGAATCTATGCTGTTTTAAGAACAATGCAAGAAACTATAAGCAGAGACACACTGGTAAAGAAATTTAGACAGTATAGAAGTACAGGAGAACATCACTCACAAAAAAATCCCCAGATCCACTTAAAAAGGTAGCAATTTCTACTTCCACCTTAAACATCAGAAGAATTCATGTCACGTAATGTATTAAATACTGTCCTTCAAAAAACATTCCAATTAAAATAGCAATGCACAAAATAACGCAGACAACCTAAAACAGTATTTTTCAAACACGTATTTCGAGTTTGGGGCTTTCTTATTCATATAAAACAGAAAATATATTTAGAAATACTGCTTTGTAAAATCCAACTTTTCAACAAGCCTGTATAAACAGTTCTGCTCACTATATTAATTTGTAATTTGGTTTGACAAGAAACCAAGAAATACTGGTACTACAATGGAGGCACTGGACAATTCTTCCCCCACACTTCTGTTGCATGACATGGCGTTTATGAAGCACACAACTTCAAAGCCAAACAATGCACCCTACAAAGAAAACACCTAAGGTTAACAAAAGTGGCATCAATGAAAATGCAAAATGACGTAGAAGTTATGATTACTAAATACAAGTAGAGATAGTATATAAGGGTACTAAAGATTAAACATTAGGATCTGCAAACACGCAACAATTTACAAGACAACTGTTAGCTTGGATAACCTTAAATGTACTTAAGTCAAGTCATTTTTTATTTTCCTTAAGGCATTTGCAACTGTAAAGCTGATAATACAAAATTAATTACTAGAAATTGTTCTAAATTAGTGAGCTAAAAGGCCAATCATTAATCTTCACCATCATTTGATGGTTAATCCATAGCTGTTTGAAATGCTTGGAATGCATCTCTACGCACTACTAGTTAAAGACACTTGTGAGTTAATAACTGCAACATTTGCCTCTGCCATCAATTTTAACTTAATTTGACATCCAACATTTACTAATTGCTGAGGAGAAAAATTAGCATACAGCAATGAAAAAGGTTAAGATGATTGACATTTGCATTAAAGAACATAGGGAAAATATTTTAACTATACGTTAAGATTTTGTCCTTTTTTTCATTATCAGGTGGGTAATTTTGCAGAGCAGAGAGAGGAAGGGAATGTCTGCCAGGCAGGTCAGACAATTATATACTACTGCTGTTTCCTCATCGAGTCTGCTCAGTGCAAACTAGCTCCTGTGCTGCTGACACCATCAATAAACTCTTCATAATTCCAGAAAGCATTACAACTTTTTAAATCTTAACAAGGACTTTATTGACCTGTTTTTCCACTTCTCTTCTAGCAACACTAACTGTTCAAAAGTGGAAACTAACCTCCAAACAAAACCAGGTCTGTTTTGACAGCAGGAACCAATATCTGAAGATATCAAACCTAATTTTCAATTCAGTGAAGTGAAAGATACAAAGGTACTGTGTGCACCATACACTGACTTACAGTCTGTAACCCACTGACATGAGGAATCTCTGGGTTATTTCTGAGTGGTGCGCAGAAGAAAGCTAAGAAAAACAAATTAACATATATTATGCAGGACATTACATATGAGAAGTTTCTAGGAGGAGTCTAAATTTCCACCAAAAAAGAATTCACTGACACACAAGGCGGGAGTCGAATTAAAAACACTGTATCAAGACATTTTCGTGTTCCTGCATACTGCATTTTCATCTAAGTGGCAATACTTTGCCTTTTTTCTCCTCAGCTTGAGAAAAAAATAGGCATGCAAATAATTTCTAGAGTAGGAAAGCAAATACTATTGAATATAATTCATAAAAGTATTTGATTACCTAAGAGATAGTTTTACATATGTTGGCAGCGTTCTATTTTCAAAATCAAGCCAAGGTATAGCTTACTGTTACATCACCATACAGTAAGTTGAAACAATGTACTAGACATGTATTTGCTCATTTTCACTAATGCAACTATTGCTTTTAATTTGTTTAAATTGCAAGACATGATGACATTATCCTCCCAAAGTATACATTTCCTCTCTATCTCAATCCTTGTCCCCATTCCTACATACAGTTCAGTAGACTGTCAAATTCCACCTTGCGCACATTTTATATTTAGTTATTAATAAAAATATGTTGGGACTAAATTTAGTGTTTACCACTTTACATTGTCATAATACGTAGGCATTGTGCGCTTCTCTCTTTGGCCATCCTTTTCCAATGTTTCCATGTACTGTTGGCAGCCCTGTAGCAAAGACCCCACATCCATCATCTCAACTCACAGCACAGAGGCTCAACTCAGTCCCCACGGCCACCACCTGAACACGGGTAGCAGCAACTATGGAGGAGGTTTGCCTCAAACTCTCCAGCAACAGCAAAGGAGGCTACTAACAACTCTTGAGCCTGCAGACAGATTCCATCCTCCGATGATTTCTATACCAAGCTATACAGGTGAGAATCCATTCTCTTTCCAGGTCATCTCTGCTTAGGAAGACTATCTCATAGCCGTTTGCCTCTCTATGCATCGGTTCTTCCCACTGCAAATGTTTGCCCATTTCTTCTTTTTGAGACCTCTGGCACTTCTCAACCAGTAGCAAATCTGTATTACACTTTTTTTAAGTTTTCTGTGCAGCTTATACTACTCAGCTGATCCTGTTCATAAATTCTCAGTTTGCCTTGCTCACTCCATTCTTATCCCCCACTTCACACTTTTCTTTCCGTTTGAGTAAGTAAAATTTTAGCATCCTGCAGCTTTATTCATGGCATTCTGCTCACTCGAACTGAGTAAATAATGATATGGAGGAGCTCCCCATTAACCATACCTGCCGCATGCATAAGAGTCCATCAGTGGTACAAGATCCTTCCTCCCGACTATTCTGCCTGCTGAATAACGAAAATACTTTCTTTTCCGCAGAGGCACTGATTAGGAAAAGTTTTCCCACACACCTACTACAAAAGAAGCTGTCACAAGGAAACACCTAGGAAAGGCGAAGGATTGCATCATAACCCCACATTTTGGAG
This sequence comes from Chionis minor, assembly GCA_013398295.1. Classification (NCBI taxonomy): domain Eukaryota; kingdom Metazoa; phylum Chordata; class Aves; order Charadriiformes; family Chionidae; genus Chionis; species Chionis minor. The sequence goes on from VZSF01000627.1 coordinate 909,209, forward strand.
GGTACACAGCTTTAAAGTTCCTTCTCCAAGTTCCTTCTGTTTTCTGTAATCATCATCATCTCAGGTGACACCCCTAAGAATCATTTCTATCTAGAATAAGCTATAATTTTTTTTATAAATAACTATTTATACCATAAGAATGAACCCTATATTTAAGCATTTCAAGTGTGCTACTTAATTTGCATCTCCCACAGCTTTGTTTCATTGACACATTAGGCATCGCACAACTGAAAACCAAACCCTGCAGCAGTACAATGACCCTCTTGGCAAGCCACCTCTGCTTCCCCTCGGGGCAAAGCAGACACACTTTTCAGAGAAATGAAGATCTGAAGCCTTCAAAATGCCCTAGAGCTAAAAACGTCTGCACATACCACTATGGGAGACCCTATCTTCTTCAAGACAGGTAGAAAAAGATGGAGACAAAACTATCCTCAATAACTCACGAATGCCAATGGGATTTGGACTCAAGAGACCCTGATGGCCTGTTACTTTCTAAAACTACTGAGCCATGTTCACTTCTCTGCAACTTAATTGCCTCATATATTAACTCCTCCACCACCTAATCTTTGCTGCTTTTGCTGGTTTTCCCCCCATCTGACAATACTAAAAATCAGGCAAAAATAAGACATGTAAATGCTGTGCACACCTTTGGGTTTTTTCTCCTATATTAAACGAATGGGACACCAAAGAACATACAAATTTACTTAACACTTATCAATGTTTATATCCATTGTACTTTCTTAGACTGAAAACTAAATTATTTAGAAACACACTGTACGTTAAAGTCACACTAGCAATGTTTTAAGATTATACTTCTTTCCGTCCACATCAGTGAAGAAAGTTTTTCCACTTCCAAGCAATAAAACTGTAGCTTATAGATATTAACATTTCTGAGTCTTACTCAATGAAAATTTCTTGAGCTAACAAAAGAAAAATTAAAAATAATCAGAATTTACCCAAATATCTTCTCTAACTGAATCACAAGGTAACATGAAGCAGCTTTTAAGCAGTAAAATATATTTAAGAGTGTGAAATAAGCAAATGTTAGTTATTCCCAGTAGTTTAAACATTCAGATAATTTAAGAGTGTATTATACTGTGTAAATCATTATATTCTTTTAAAACTTAGGGAAGCTGAAAGGTCAAAAAGGCAAGTTGTCCACCATTCTTTACTTGTTTCCTATTATTAACCCCAAAAAATCATTGGTTCTTTTTAAAGTAACATGGCTAGACAGATAAAAATCTAAGGCCCAGCTAGCATGGTTACAATGTTTAAAAAAACCAGAAGTTTTTAGATGCTTTCATAAATTCAGCACTGCCCAGTTAGAACGAACTAAGTTTTGATTTAAATTTGTCATTAACATTTTTATCAAACTAGAAGCCGCAGATTAAACATGCCTTTGTATACACTGTGTTAATATTTGGGAAACATCACAAATTATAATATGGAAATGAGCAAAATACATGGGTAATACTAAGAAATCCGGCTTTAAAAAGGTTACACACACCTTCTAAATTCTGAGTGCAAGGAAACCAATGCAGTGCAATTATGCTAGAAAAGCCGTTGCTGCTTATAAAACGTTGTGCAGCTGTTGGAGGAGAGGGTTACAGTGACAAACAGCTTCCCTGCTACAAAGGTGGCAGGAAATCTATCAAACTGGACAATAAAATTGCAATTGAGTTTCTTTGGCTTTTTATAGCAGCTGCATGTATCTTGATGTGTAGCTCTGCAAAACCTATCCAATTCTGTAACACTAGTCCTTTATATACTAGTTCTTTATCATAGAATGGTGTTATAAATTAGCAGCAAGAATGGCGCAAAGGGTTGTAAAAAGGAAAAATAAGCAGTAACCCAATACAATTAGAGATGAAATAATAAAAAAACCCCCACAAATTGGTTATTCTCTTAGCAATGTTAAGGAAATATTTTTGTGCCCATAATTCCCACATTACTTTGAAAGCCTGCTAGAAATCAAAAACATCTGAGATGCACTTAGCATTGAACCATTTGCTCACTGAATTATGTCTACACTATGTTATGTGTGAGTCTATATGAATCTCAATATTGGTGTAACAGGATACAAGAACATCCAAAATAAGTAAAATTAGAGGGGTTAAAAATTCATTATCACTAGATATTAATATCATAGAATCATAGAATGGTTAGAGTTGGAAGGGACCTTAAAGATCATCAAGTTCCAACCCCCCTGCCATGGGCAGGGACACCTCTCACTAGAGCAGGTTGCTCAAAGCCCCATCCAGCCTGGCCTTAAACACTTCCAGGGATGGGGCCTCCACAGCTTCCCTGGGTAACCTGTTCCAGTGCCTCACCACCCTCACAGTAAAGAACTTCTTCCTAATATCTAATCTAAATCT
>VZSF01000627.1:911893-985121 GCA_013398295.1 Chionis minor
GGCAAACCTGCTGAGGGTGCACTCTATCCCACTGTCCATGTCTCCAACAAAGATGTTAAATAGCACTGGTCCCAGTACTGACCCTTGCGGGACACCACTCGTCACTGGCCGCCACGTGGACATTGACCCAGTAACCACAACCCTTTGAGTGCGGCCATCCAGCCAGTTCCTTATCCACCGAGTGGTCCATTCATCGAACCCATGACTCTCCAATTTGGAGACCAGGATGTCATGCGGTACAGTGTCAAATGCTTTGCTTAAGTCCAGGTAGATGTCATCCGTTGCTCTGCCTTTGTCCACCAAGTTCGTGGCAGTATCACGTTTGTATCAGTTTGTAAGGACATTTTCAAGTGATTAGTAAGGTTTTACCACAAGAGCTTTTTTTGTGATTTATCTTAATTTATGCTTATGTAATTAAAAGATAATTACAAAACATCATCTAGCTTTGTATTACTAGTTGCCTAAATTTCATGTATTATTTACAAAAAAAAGTTTAAGTGGCAAATGCACAATAATGGTGAAAAAAATCCAATTTTAAAATCCTTCATTATTGCATCATTATTTATATCACTATTGTTAAGTTAGTTTCTGGGTGCTTTTCTTGTTTAATCATTTTCATTTTGGCTTTTGGAACTGGATATTATTAGCACTATGACCAAACAAAATTAACTCCTTTCTGATTCCTTCAAAACTGCACCACCACTTTGCTGCGAGCTCCGCCCACACTCACATACTGCTCACTTTGGCATTCACTGTTCAGCTTCCTCTAAAGTAGGTTGGAAGAACAAACAGTCCTTAAATATTGACCAGGAAGCCAACAAAGTTAGACTTGGAAAAACTGATACAGGAAGTTACTTCTACAACCAAGGATACCCCACTATGCCAGCATGCCAGGAACCAACAACGAGAAATACAAAGAGCAAAACACATCATTTTCTCATTCACTATGGTATTGCACAAGAAAGGCCAAAGAACCCCAACAATTTTTTTTGGCATTTTCTAAAATTGGTTTGTTTGGGTTTTGGGGGTTTTTTGGGGGTTTTTGGGGTTTTTTTTTGTTTGGTTGGTTTTGGTTGTCGGCTTTTTTTTCTTTTAACATTTGGCCATGGCGTCACAATAAAACCTTGGCTTTTTCCTCTATGAACTCTAGACCATTGATTAGCCACATTAAGTCACTGAAGATAATGACCAAAAATCCATGTAATCATTTTGACACAGAAACTGTTTAATCGAGATTTCTGACATTACCTTACAAAATTACACTAAGAATAGAACTACAGCTTATAAAATGACATGCTAGACAATCTTGAAATTCAAAACACCAAAGCTCTATAACAGAGGTAGAAATGTGGTCTTCCTCCACTCCACTCTCCATCTTTCCCCAGGGACAGTTCCCCAGCAATTCCTAGCAATCACAAAAATGCTTTAAATTATGCCAGTTTCTATAGAAGCACATTAGGGATCTTTACTCTGGCTACAGCTTGCCACTGTACAAGCTACTCCACCCATGCCCCCTGCATCTTGGTGGAAAGAGAGGAAATGGGTTTTTTGAAAACCGCAGATCCAACACTAAAGAAGATGAGGGATATTTCAACAACTAAAACATGATCTCTAAGGGTTCAAATTTGGCCCTGGATTCTTTGCACCTGGATTCCATTTAGCTAAGTAACTATTTAATGATTATATTTCACACACTTTTATTATATAGATCTCTACATTTGTCTCCCTATAGCCCAATAATCCACCATCAAGCTATGAGTGCGATAAATAAACAGAGCTGCAAACTAACAGTATTCTTGCTGTCTGCAGAGGCTGACTTTTATTGAGAAAAAAATCATGCAAAATCAAGGACCTCAGAAATGCTAACAATTCCTTAGAATCACAAAGTGATCTTTAGGATTCGCAGATGTCCTTTTCAAACAGTTAAGTTGCACACATTTAGAAATGTAGCATTTATAATGTAATTCACCTTAGGTAAATATTTCTGATAAACCAGAATAATTGCAGAGGCCCACACTGGCCTCATACTTTTGTTCAGAATAAGGCAGGGCAGTTATCTTTTATATTACTGTGCCTTGTTTAAAGATCTACTAATAACTTTTAAGATATAATTCTGGTTGTAACAACAGGAAAAAAAAAAATCAAACAGAAGAATAATAAAGGGTAATAGTCTCATTCATACTGCAAGGATTTGCGTTCTCACCCTGTATTCCGTGACAGCTTAACAGCTGAAGCATCTGTCTTAACTTTGATTTCTTTGCTCTTTACTAGTTTTACAGCCTTTTGATGTTACTAAAAGGTATTTTTGTTTATGAATAGATATGGTGCGCCACCTTGTGTTCCTACCATTATTAAGAACCAAAACCAGCACTAAAATTTTTCAGAAATGTTCCTGAAATTTGATTATCTCACCTTTTAAAATATGTGCCATTTTCAGTATCAACTAGTACTATCATAATTTGAGAAACAACAAAAAAAGATTTGTGTTCAAACAACAAAATTAACATTTAATTGTCAAATATTTGAACATTGTGCCCAGTAAGAGATATAAACACTGGGCTTAACTACTGACCGTCACTTCAAGACTATCTCACTGTACGACAGAGCACTTAAAGGGTCTAAATCTAATTACACAGTGCAACAAAATTCCCCAACTATTTCAAACACTCACCTTTGAATGTGTGATCGACAGTGTATCCACCCAGACACGCCAGCCACCCCACTCATATTTGATTGCATGGTAGAGCAAAATTCGAAATATGGTATAAACCATCTCAGTTATCTTCTGTTCCTCAGAAGTCTTCGGATTAAAACAGCAAAGGGAAAGCATCCACTCCTGCCAGACAGAGCACTGCAACAAACTCCTGCAAAATACACACGTGCTATTTAATCAAATTTCAAAATATATATTAGAAATATACATCAGCTAAGTCAGGAACTCAACACATTTAAAATAATTGCTATGGGCAAGCTTCTCTAATTTTACATATTGAAGACTATACTAGAGTACAGAAGTTGCTGAACAGCAAATGAAGCTGTATCTGCTTAATGAGTCTAATTTACCTGGAGACCTTGTTACTCACTTTGCACACGTGCATATAGCTAGCTATCTTACCTCCTGTTTTCTCTGCTGTTATTAAAAAGTTTAATCATATCTGAAAGAAAGGCTCGCCGAACCTCCAGGGTTTCTGGACACTGTGGAGAATTACGTAGCAGGACTGCAATAACCTTCAAAATCTCTGTAAAACAGTTCATGAGCAACAAAATATTAGTACTAAACACAGCATAAAATATACGACATATTCCAGTGTTGCTTGTACAAGAAAAGTGACACTACATAAAACAGTTTTATACGGAGAAAAAGCACATTTCTATCTGAGTAGAAGGTTTAACTAATACAAATCCCTTCTTTCAAGACTTCTCAAACCTGGTTACCATCAGGGGGATTTGCAGGCCTATACAGTTGAAGAAAATGGAATCCAAGTTAAATTATTGTGATTTTTTTTTTTTAACTACCAGGTTTAAGCAACACAAATGTTACTGCATGATGAATGACAAGCTATCAGAACCTGTCAGAACGTTTTCCTAAGGAAGTTCACATAATACGATGCAGCCATTATAAAATCAATATATGAAAAAAAATGCATAGATTTTGCTCTACTTCAATATTACTGAATTTTCAAAGAATGTAAACAACTTCCAATTATACTTAAAAATTTCTGTTATGAAAAAAGTTTGAGAAAGGGGACAAAACCATCCTGATATAAAATTTCATTTCTTAACGAACATAATGTTTTCTATATTTTCAGAAGACAGTCAAAATTGTGGGTACATTCTACTTTTTGAAGCAGTGGGACAGACACTGTTCTTGTTACTTTAAAAAAATTACCTCTGTAAATAAATTAGGATGTATTTTGAACACAGTCACTGTGATAGTTTCAGTTCACTTTGTAAAATGTCTTTAAAAAGATAAATTCTTTATTTGATAATACAAGCGCTGATCTTAAAAAGATAGTCTAAAAGTCACTCTTCCTACTAAACCTAGGTAAATCCAGACTTATAGCTCAAACTACAAATAACTGTATCAACCACAGCAGCAACTACCAACTTCAGAAATCTTAGGAGAAAGTAACAGAAATCTCCTCACATCTCTTGCTTCATACAGTTTTACCAGAAGGCAAATAGCATACTGCAGCCAGATTTTTTCTCTCTCTCTGCTTTACTTTCCTTTCTCTTCCCCCACTTTCCACATGAAGCAAACCCACAACTATGACCTACATTTAATGACAAAGCAGGTATGAAAGTGAAAAATCTATTATTTCTCCAGAAAAAAATGAACTCCCAAAGCTATCATAAGTCCATTGCATTATAGACAGAGCACATTAATAATGCATATAATTCAGGAAAGGAAATCAGTATTTTCTTAGTTCAAAAGATATCTGAAGTTTCATATCAAGGTATTTCCCATAAAGTTAGCTAACCAAAACAGTGAGCAGACACATTTCTCCTACTTTCCATCTCACATTGTCATACTGAATGTAATTTAAGATAAAGGCTGTTCCCATATTTCAGGTAATTTAGTCTGACATCACTAAATAATGCAATCAGAATTTTGCTGGAACCTTAACATGTATTAAATCAAAGTATCCTGTGCATGCAAGTCTTGAAAAACCATTTCATAACATGACTGCACAGCCAAAAAGGGTGAGTTATGAACTACATACACATTTAGACACATAAAACGTCTTTCAAAAATCTATACACACATACTTCCTAAATAACTGCAACTAAATGCACATTATAGTTCCTTTTGTATGAAAAACAATGTTAAACTGAGATCAGAATTAAGACTAGTAGATGTAATTAATAAGCTTCCTCATGTTTGGGGGGTTTTTTTTAGAACAGACTTTTCTTATGGTAGCACTTAGAAATGTGTATCATTCTTACGAGGATTTTGTATCTTCACTGTTGAATCTGGGTCAGGATGTTGTTTATGTATCACTTGAGTGCAAATCTGTTCAGTCAGAATCTAGAGAGAAAGAAAAAGATGCCATATCAATGTTCATAAAAACAGCTTGCTGAAAAATAGCTGGATACATCCTTCATACAGCACCATCACTATTTCACCATGGTTCTAAAAGTTATCCAAAGCACCCACTTGTTCTCTTTCTTGACAATTTATTTCATCCTGTTCCTAAAATTTTACTCTATTTTTTGCACTTTCTCTTAAGACCATACTGTCAATTTTAAATACACTGGAAGAGAAGCCTGAATCTAACCAAAGCAATCATCATAAGGCAAAATCATTGCTATAATAAAATTCCACATATATATTAGTGTCTGCTTGAGACATTCAGGTTACTCATTATCCAAAATTGTTCATAATGACCATAACCAAGTTAAGGCGGGGGGGAAAAAAACAACTCAAGTAGTGAGCTTGGGGGGGAAAAAAAAAAAGCAGCACTCGGCTGCATCACGCCAAGGTTTAATGTCATCTGGAACATATCAGCACAAATATGTAAGCAATTTTCTAACAATGTCTTACAAGTAATTAGGAAGATTGGATCCTAACTACAGTATATTACTACCTCAAATAGGACATTGTATGTGGTCATGGTGATTAAGCTTGTCTGAAGCATCAGCCTTTCAGCCAACAAAGAGAACAATCCATGTCCAAGCATGACTTCAGCTTTTCTCCTAAAATAGTACAGAAAGATAAAATAAACTTATGTATTCAACTTGCGTTAGGGGGAAAAAACCCAGTTTAAAAAGTGTGCCTCAAGAAATATGAAATCACCCGAAACATCTTTTTTCTTTTTTATTCCTTAAGTCTTTCATTTGGTTACGGAAAAGGGCAAGGACTCAAATTCTGAAAGGACAAGTAATTCCCTGAAGACAGACAGAAGTCAGCTTTTTTCCATAAATGTGGTCCACTCACCCATGGGCCCAAAAAGCTGAAATACACTCTTAGGGGCTGCTTGATCAACATTAGGGAAAGGGCATCTTTGTCCTCGTTTCACTCAAAAATACAACCATGGACAGCGATCTCAATGGTTATCGACTTTTGTAGGCAACTTGAGACATATCAAATCTAGTTCTCAGCAAGTAACACAGGGTTCAGTCTCACCAGGAACCGATTTCAGTGGAATTATGGAAAAAGACCACTTTAAAAAGCAGGCAGCCATACTACAAGTAAGTATGAAATGAACTCAGTAAGAAAGTGATAATGTCTGGACACTAGTTGCCGATAACAAGTCATTCCACTGCATCAGAAATGTATTAATGACAAACAAATTGAAGGGTACTTGAAGAACAGTGGCTCCTATTCACTGAAGCATATTTAGTGCTTAAGCTCCACTAGAGCTTTTTTTTACTTTACATACAAACGTATGTGTATACATATACACCAAGTAATATATACACAAAATAATATATCCACTTACGTGTCACAATCTACGTTTTTTCCTTCTTTTTGGGAAGGTTTTAAGACCAGTACTTACTTTGGAGCGAGATGCTTTAAGAAATATCCCATCACTTTTAGAGCTTGCACCCTGATGCCTTCACTTCGTGATGCTAAAAGCTTGTAGACAACCCTAAGTGGAGAAAACACAAGACTTCCTAAAATAGTTGAAATACACGGCAATTTCTGGAATGACAAATTAACTACAGTAGACTGTAAATAAAGTCTAACATTTAGAAGAATGAATATTAACAAGACTACAAAAAAATTAGCATGACGTTTCTCTTAATGGCACAATAGTTTGTGATTTTACACTTGGAGATTTTTAACCAAATTTAAGTATCTCCCAAATATCAATACATAAAACACGCCGTGAAAGGCTGCTGCAATTCCGGTATTGAGAACTGTCGTAATCTGGTATTTTATTCAGGAAAATAAGCAAGTAATCGGTTTAGTATAAATGTGGCTGGATAGGAATAGCCATGTACAGAGGGGGATTTATTACTAGCACTGATATCTGTGCACGCTGTTGCTCCGTCAGGAGGGATAGAGGAAGACAAGAAGTCAGGAGGCATTCTTCATTCTTCTCATTTCCCCTACGTTTGTTTCTGCTCTTCACCTCCTTATGATTATGCTCTACACCCACTTACGATTCCCACTGAGAAGGTTTAAGAAGAAAACCAATGGGAGCGAGGACATGTCTGTAGCAAAGTACTAGACTTAACTAGCTGAACACTTGTAGCTCAAGTTTTCCCAAGAAAGAAAATCAGTGTAACAAACACAGTTTGGTAGATTAATAAACAACTCGAAGTACTGTCTTAGAATGGGAAGTGTCCAGTAACCTTAAATATATTTGACATTACCGATTCAATCTGCAATACTGCACAGATCTCATCACGTCTATCTACGCCTTCCACTCGCCAAACAAAAAGAAATCGGACTTAACTTCTCAAACATTTATTTGCAGTACATTAAAGCTTAATCTTTTATTAAATGAAGTTTATTTATACAGTGACAAACTCTAATATTGGCCTTCTGCCAATGTGAAGAATAACAAATGCAAGTTTTTGATCCTTACAAATCTCCCATAAAAACCTAAGACATCTAAATATACTTATCAGTTACCTCTAATTTCATTCATTGCTTACAGTACAGTAGGCACAGTACTCAGCCTTTACTGTGAATATTTTCTGAGTAAATTTTTGAGGAAATTTGTATCACTTCATTAGATGGAAGAGAAAAAAAAAAATGGTAACTTCAATGATGCTTGAGTTTTTCAAAAAATATTCCAGGCTACAACACCACCTTTTAGATCAAGCACTTGTAAAGAGTTCAAATGACTTCGGCCCTACCTAAACTCAAAACTAGTTATATATTCCTTCACTTTTACGTAACTAAAAATATTACCCAAGACACTTCAACTAAAAAAAAAAAAAAAAACAGCCAACCTACTTATATACCAAAATGTAAGTAAAAACCTAGGAGTGATTAAAACCCAGTAGCTATAACAAATAACTTATCCTGGAGAAAGCTGCAGCCACAGCAACTATATAATCAAATAAACAAGCCACTCTATGATACACTGTTCATTCAAGCAATATAATCCATTTCCCTGCTTGTCTTAACAGAACAGTATGAGGGTTACCTAATTGCATGGGGGGGAAAAAAAAAATATTTCCTCACACTTATTATTTCTTCATTAGATTGGTTACTTTTAAATTTTTAATTACCAGAAAACTCCAAACATTTAGAAAGCTTTGTAAAATTTAACTTTCAGGAACACGGTGTTTTGTTTTAATTGTAAAGTACAATATCAAGACGAACACAAAGAACCTGTTAAATGACCAGAGACAATACAGGAGCAAAGAATGTAACAAATGAGATGGGAAAACAAAGTGTTTTCTCACTGTGGACTCACTATTCATACTGACTTTCCCATATACTGGTTAATAAAAAAAGAAAATGTCTACTGCTAGTTGTTAAATAAAAACAAACATATTGCATTGGAGACCAAACATAACATTCAAATATTTTATTATTTAGAGTTTTTATTAGTTTCCATAGCATAATACATTACCATACAAATGAAGTCAAAGCTGAAGAAAATGGGTTAAAAAAAAAAAAAAGTCAGCCTACCACTAAAAGGGAAGAAACAATTATGAACGTGCCTGAATGTTGTCTCTTGAGAAAGGGTAACTGAAAAAAATATACGTATAAATAGGGGTTAACCAATAGGTGCAACAAAATGTATGAAATGAGACTGTACCTTTACACAGTGAGAGAATTACTGCTCCGCATACCCTTCTAGGAATACTTCTTACATTTCTTTGCCTGTTCCAATTTTTTCCCCACTATGTCCATGCAAGTTCATTTTAAGTTAGAAAAGTTCAATAATGTGCCCACCCTCTGAGAGCCACAACACAAAATCAGAGTCATAACTTTGCCTTCTAGCAGATCTTCTCCTGTGCTTTTACTGTGAGTAGAATTTGCTACTTTCCCTACTTTTCTCTCACAATAGTGTCAAACAATATTTTTCTGTTTGTTAGGAAAGAGAGATTATGAACCATCCATACCACGAAGTGCTAAATTTAAACAAACAAAAGGTTTCTTCTGCAAAGTCCCATAACACCTTACACATTAAAAAAAAAAAAAAAGAAAGCAAGCTAACAAAAATCAGAAGAAATCTGAACATATTTCTGCGAGTCCACTTTCAGTTCTAAAAAAACACGTAAGAATGGGAGGCTAAAGACTAAGCACTAGTAGATGAAGATTTAGCATCTACGTATAGACTAACTCAAATTGATCACTACCTGTTTAAGCAAGACTGACAGCTTGGAAACATTAAAAAAAAAAACCCACAAAAAAGACCTCATTGATAATAAATCCAACATCACCTCTTGTCTAAAGAACACCTGGACACAAAAATCTCCCAAGATGAGGAATCTAAGATTGCAACACATACACTGACAAGGACGTTCCAGACTTCATGGGAATTCTAGCAAGCAACAGTATGGTCACAATACTATTTCCCGTCACCCACTTAGAAAACTCAAACTTACTGTAATCCATTCCTCTGATCAAAAGCAGGGATCATAGAACTGGGATGCTCTGACATCAGAGCAACAAGCAACTGTAAGACATCCATTAGATTGTCATCCTGTTGAATAAAAGGTACAAATTTGTATTAAAAATGCATGTACACTAGAACAGCAGTGGTTAAAAGAACGCCTGCAAAATATTTCAAAATTATCTGGAGAGTAAGAGTAAACCAAGGCCCAAAAAAATTAGGCCCAGGCTCAAAAGAGCTATAGATCTGGAAGGCAAGGGCCAGAGAAAATATTACCAAAAAACCCTTTACTTTTTAGAGTGAAAAGTAATACACCTGTGTTTGGGATGTAAGCCTTTGACAGGGAATGCACTATTGGACTACGCTATTTCTTTCCATGAACATGCTCATCTGTTTGCATATATATTTCCCTGTCTTTTACTGCACAGGAGCTACAAATAAACTGCTGCACATTTTCTGGGGCACAGGGCGGTATTTAATGCAAAATCTCTACTAACAAATGTCCACACCAAGAGAAAGAAAAAACAACCAACCACCACCTCCCAAAGACAACATTTAGAATAGGTAATTAAAACTGATCAGTAAAGTTTTCCATACTGTTCACCTAAAGGACTCTGAACTACAGTTTCTTAATTTGTTCCAAGTTAATTATAACTAAAAATAACCTATGAAGTAGCAAAATGTAACTGTTGTCTTTTCCCATTCTTTGTGGTATTAAAATGAAACCTTGTTTAAAAAAAACAAAAACAAACACCTTCCAACACTTTCAAACAAATATTCTGATTCTTTCTCTATTAGAAAGCCATTCTTACACTCCCTGAATGACTGTGTTTACCTGATATTATTAGCTTACGTGAGAGATGCTATCACTGATGAATAAGCCCTGAGAGAAGGTTGAATTTTACTTTTTTTGTTGATGTTTTTCTGAATTTACAACTAGAAAATTCTAGATAATTCTGTGGGATTCAATATTCATGGATCTTTTAGACTTGACCATCCAAACTGCTAAGATAGTCAAAATATGACCTCCTCACCTGAAGGCTATATATAGCTTCGCTATTTTGGTTTACTCTTACGTGTTACCGAGTCTTATTTTTTACATCTCCATATAAAGTAGAATGACTTAAATTGCTTGATCATGGTACTACCAAGTAGTAGTAACCAGCACTGAGAATAAAAGGAAAATATAGGTGTAAACAAAAAAAGAAAAAATCCATACTGCTTGAAGTGAAGTTCAATTAATTCCTTATTTTACCCATTTCAAGCACCCTTACAGAGATGAGATCAGTTAGATTTATGTTCCCATTTCCCTTGTCTTTGATGTTGCATCTGGCATAAAGTGCCTTTTCCTGGTGCTAAAATATGAAGATGCAGATGTATCAGTAGTAACCAACATTTTCTCCCAATTAAGTTTATATGCTTCTCTTAGATGCCATTAACATACATCTTTATTTTTTAATGCATGTTTTAAATTTTATTGCTTTATTTAAGAAGCAAAATAAAAAGGAGAGAAAATCAAAACAAAAAATATTACTTAGGCAGCATAAAACAAGGGTTTGTCTTTTTTTTTTTTTTAAAAGTCAGCCTCACCATCTGTTTTTCTGCTTGGTAAATCGGTTTGCAGAACAACATAAGAAACCATTTTGACTTACTGGCTTAATGAACTTCAATCTAACATTGAACATAGTGCTTAAATCACTGCAAGAATATTGGCAATTCAGCACACTACACTAAAGAGTTGGACGTTTGCTGCTTCCTCTACAGCGCCATCTTGTGGCACAAAGGTGGTAATAGCTGAGAATACTCAAATATTTGGCGGTCACAAACAGCAGAAGTAGCACTTCTCTCCCCTCCCACACCCTCCAAATTATAAATTACCTCATGTATAGTGAGCAGATAATTGAGGATAGCCTGCAATTCATCTTCTTTTATTCCATAGTCCTTTAAAAAAAATCAGATTTTAAGTATCATCTTTTAAGTACACAAGTACTGTTCCCAAAAGAGTATTACAAGCTACGGTTATATACAGAGCAAATCCTGCAAGACAAATTTGTTTTCACTTGGTACTATAATAGCTTCATAGATGGAAAGTAGTTTTTTTTCCCTGCCCAAAAAATACCCACTGAAGGTTATAAAAATACAATAAGACAACTCCAATACAGGCATAAAAATAAGTTAGACAGTAATATAGTACATGAAATTGTTAGAGTAGCACATGTTAATAGATACAGATAATCTGAAGTGAGCTCCTCCTATTAATAGAAGAATTAAATTAAGGATTCAAAAGTAGGCCTGGTTGTCTAATTATAAGCCTGTTAGCTATGCCTATAGTTGAGCTTGCTTCTTATTTCCCACTACAGGATACTATCTTCAGTTGCTATCAACTTTGCAGAAATTTAAATAAATTATGGCATCTGTCAGCAATATGTCTTGAGGTCTTTTTGGCGAAAACAAAATAAAAAACAATTTCTAAGAACAGGATGAAGGAAGGGAAAAGCAGGCTTCTTCACTTCTGGGGCTTTCATTTTTTAAAGCAAGTCTCTCATATCCCAAAAGGATTTTACACCTCTGTGTACAAATAGAAAATTTGCAGAAGAATCAACCTTTTATGATTGCCATGTTTTTTAGCGTCCTTCAGAAACTCTATGTAGAACTGTCTGAGTTATAAATCTCCAACAGAAATTTAAAAAAATTAAAATGAAGCAAACACTTGATGAAAGTCTTTTAGTGTTTGATAGCTAAATTGTCCCTGATACTTCAGTTGCAGAACACCCAATTTAAAGAAAAAGTATGACAGTCCAGAGTAGATCTTTTCTGGCAGTTACTCCTCCATACTGCTGGGGCTAAGGATAGCGGCACTGAGAGTATACTGGTCCCTTAGCCACATGGAAAAGGGGAAAAAGGAGCTAGATTCAAACACAGGAAGGGAGAGGAGACGACAGAGATCAGAGCTTGCAATAGGAAAGGGTTAAGAAGAGTCTATAAGCAGTAGAACTGCTGAAGTTCGATGTTCTGCTAATGCCTAACAAACAGCTGTGAAACTTTTTGATAGCGTCTTTCTTGTCTTCCTCTGTCCCTTTGGCCCACAGAATATAATGTCAAATGGTGCTCGTTAGTCTTTAAGCCCTTCTTCTGATGCAGGCAATATGGTTCTTGCGAAAAACAAAATTCAAATACTTATTTCTCCAGTAGTAAACGTTTCCAAGTTAATGATTTAACAGGTCCACTTTTTTTTTTGATAAAAACAGCTCAAAAGGAAGAAAAATGCACCTTTAGCACTGCTGTCTGTGGCAAGAGCCACAACAAAAAGAGGCACCTTACATGGCATTTCTATTTACTTTTCTGTTTACAAAATTCAACATGTTTGGAAAAAAATGCTATATTAAGTGCATTTCTTTATAAAAGGAAACATAGATATGCTATCATAATTTAAAGTTATCCTACCTTCATCACTAGTTGTTTAACAAACATCAACAAGAATGCTCGCAGAGATAAAATCTCTTTTTGAGTAGGTCGTGGCCCATCTACAAATAAAAGTAGATATATGAAATGCAAACTAACAGTTGCTATTAACGTATGCATTTTCACATAAAGAAAATTAAAAGGCATTTTCTGGGTGAAGAGGGCCTAATCCTAAGTAAAATTACCTTTCCTCCACTTCAGACAACAGAACAGTAATGCGTTTTATCACTATTTACTAGCAAAATGCCCAACCAGTGAGGTTCTACTAAGGCTTTTATTATATTTAATTATAATATAATTATTTTATTATCATTATAATAAATTATTTAGGAATTTTATTACAATATGTTATAATTAATATTATATACCAGCTTTCTAAACCCCTCTAAATTCTTTTTATGGTTTTACCATTTTCTTGACGTGTCTGTGAACTACCTTCAGGTAAGGAATAAGGCCAATATGAGAACTTTACATCAGAATTTCCAGGTTTCAAATTTTTGCAGTTTACTGTTATTTTTAAAATTCTTCTACTAAAGCTCAAAGGAAAAACTACATGCCATTATTACACATTGGCTATATGCTCAACAAAAAGCATTCTTAAAATGCTATATATAAAGATTACCTTGAAAACCAAAGACTTAATTTGTTAACTCAAAGTCAAAAGGACTTGCTTCTGCCATTCCTGTGTAAAGCAGACTTTCACTGACACATTTTAAATACTCAAACACTGAGTAGTTCCCAGGAGAGACAAGGTTAAAAAAACAGGTGCAACCAAATGTCAAAGCCAGGCAAAAGCTTTCATACAGAAACCAAATGAACTGTTGCAAATGCATTTCTAGGGATAGTTTTTACGTTTGCTCACACAGTTCTTATGATCTTAATCATCAGGGAAAAACAAATCAACTAGCAAATGTAAGTTATCATACGAGTCTGGTTTTATACAGTATATGCCCACAGGCTTATTCGGTTTAAGAACAGTTATTTTCAATATAGACCAGTCTAGTCAAAATTAGCCATTAAACAGTATTAGTAAGACTATCCTACAGATACACTTGCCTCAGGCTCAATAAATTGGTTCAGAAACTAATGAAGTAAATCCATGTCTTCACTAAAAAGAAAGGAGAAGACACACATGCTTTGCTCCTTACAGGATGCAAAATACTACAAAACAATTTTTGCAAGCCTGTAACAGGAAGGGTTGGTCATTTCGAGAAGCTGGTGGCAGGAAGTTGGATGCATCCAAGGAGCACTCACTCCCAGTCCATCTAGTTCTCATCACCTGTTTCTCCACGAAATTCCAGAGCCTTTCTTCATTACAGGAGAGACTAAAGATAAAATTATTCTCCCTTTGCCAAGGCTGTGTGCCCAACCCCATAAAACACAGAACAACAATTAGAAGAGTTGTAAAGCCATACTTCCAAAAAGCATTAATTCCCTTATCTCTGCCAGCTCCATCTGCATGCGTTCATATTATGCTGGTGCACGTTTCACTTCTCCCAGTTCCTTTTACAGTACTCAATTTCTGAGTCAAGCGGCTATTCACGTTGCTTTTTCCTTAGGATCAGTACTCTTGTTCTCTGTCAATGACAAGTACTAAACCCCCGTTCTAAACTTCTTATTACTTCTTTCACCATGAGTTCACTGCCTGGATTAAGCACACATTCCCAGGCACAGCTCTACACTTTCAAAACCCTACCATTTTCCTGACCATTTCTATCCAGTATTAACTCCTGTAGGCAGTTAGTGACAGAGGATATGACTTCTGAAGAAAGTTTACATTAGTTTCTGAAGAAAAGCTTTCAAGAATGGATGAAAGCACTGCTCGAACTGTTACAGTGAACCCACCACATTAAAATAAAATTCTTTCTGGAATATTTACAACTCTAATTCTATACACTGTATACAACATCTTTTTAAAACAAATATCAGCTTGTAAGAGTAGAAATGAATACATACCTATGCCCTTGGGAGTTATACCACTGCGATCCTGAGGATTCACTACCCAGTAATAATACTTTAAGGTATGCATGACCAAAAGAACTGTCCCAACCCGCCGGATTGCACCATATATGTTCACAGTGCCAATGAACTCAGTAGACAGGTAAGTGTACAGGATCAGCTGAACCTACAACACCCAATCAGGAGATCAAAAATCATTACAGCAACATCACAGCACATCAGACAACTGCCTTCTTAAATTTCATGTATTAAAATGTCTTAAATAAATAGATTTTCTCTACATAGCTTAGTTACAAAGCTCTTACAACCCTTGCAAATTGACAAAAGATTTCATTTTATTTCTAAAACTAGAGTGGTGTGGGTTTTTCAAGCTGGTCCACACTCACGGGAGCATGAAAGCATGGTATTCACACAATCACAGATAGCTGAGATTGGAAGGCACCTCTGGAGATCACCTAGTCCAACCTCTCTGTTCAGAACAGGGTCAACATATGAAGTATTATAGAAAGGTGCACACTTATAGGCTTAAGTATTCCATACAGGATTAATTATTTACATAGCTTCTTTCCCTTTTTCTTCTGAGAAATAATGACTTAAATAATACTTAGTAATTTAATTTAGCTGTAGCAAACATGAATGTTTTACAATTACTTCAACAGTAGCATTGTTAAATGTAGTCTCAGTTTTTGAAATGCAAAACAAACCCTTATGGGAGGGGATCAAAAAAATTTGGTAAGAAGGTTTCAAGTAGAACCAACTGGAAAGTTTCCATCCAAGTCATTCACTCTCAGAGAACATAGAGTCACCAAAACTAAAGTACTCTGCAGGGAATATGTCAATTTAAATGAAGACTTCCAATCTGATTCCCAGGATAACTTCTCTTAGAAATTGCTAGGGTTTTGCCAACTAACCTATCCAAAATTCCTTCTCAATTTACAATGCTGACTAGGTCAGAGGCTCCAGAAGACACTCGTAACTCTGCTCTGCAGAAAGCTGCAGGTTTCCAAACTCCCTGAAAACCTTGGGTGTCTGCAAAACTTGACAGCTACATGCAGAGAAGTAGAGTCTGGAAACAGTTTCTGTATGATTTCTGCTGGGGAGCCAGGACTTACAATGATCGGAGTCCAGGCCTAGTCTCAACACTCCCAAATCCATACACCGTAAGACACCTTACTCATAAGAATAAGCGATTTTACCTGTGCTGGGATATGAATCCATATTGCAGGATTAAGGAGAACATGATCACACAGCTGCTTCAGTAAGGGCACCCCATTGTGTAAGTTGCTCAGGTATTTCGAAAAGGCAAGGCAAAGTTCTAGCACAGCTCGGGTAACATGGGCTTTGGAAGACTGTAAAAGAAGATCTGCTTAAGGAAGAGCCCGGCAACAGTCTAGGAAAAGTAATTTCTCTCAAAAAAATGCAACATTAATGTAAGACACCAAGAAAGATTTGCTTTACCTTTTCTAGGCTATATCCTATGACAAGGAAGCCCTTACAGGAAAGCATCTGTTCTTGCATAGCAATGGAGTTCTTCAACAACTCCATGATGAAAGCCAATAAAGTAGAACTGAAAAATACAGTAAAGTAAGTAAGTAAAAAAAAGTAAGTAAAAAATAGTAATGAAAAATGTTTTAAAGGGTTACAATGAGACAGAATGTATTTCCAAATTAACACTTCCACCACACAGCTCACAGGCACATTTAATGTGTTAAGTAAATGCTCAGATCAGAATTTTTAAAACAAAAAGCAAGACTAAATTTTGAAAGCTCTAGCTTAGAATCACAGAACGGTTTAGGTTGGAAGGGACCTTAAAGATCACCTAGTTCCAACCTCCCTGCCTTGGGCAAGGACACCTTCCACCAGACCTGGTTGCTCAAAGTCCCATCCAGCCTGGCCTTGAACACTTCCAGGGATAGGGCATCCACAACTTCCCTACACAACCTGTTCCAGTGCCTCACCACCCTCACAGCAAAGAATTTCTTCCTGAAATCAAATCTAAATCTACCCTCTTCCAGGTTGAAGCCATTACCCCTCGTCCTATCACTACATGCCCTTGTAAAAACTCCCTCTCCAGCTTTCTTGTAGGCCCCCTTCAGATACTGGGAGGCCACTATAAATAAGGTCTCCCTGGAGCCTTCTCTTCTCCAGGCTGAACAGCCCCAACTCTCTCACCCTGTCCTCATAGCAGAGATGCTCTAACCCTCTCATCATCTTTGTGGCCCTCCTCTGGACCCGCTCCAACAGATCTATGTCCTTCTTATGTTGGGGGCTCCAGAGCTGGACACAGTATTCCTGTATTCTTGTGGGATCTCACAAGAGCAGAGTAGAGGGGCAGAATCACTTCCCTTGACCTGCTGGCCACGCTTCTTTTGATGCAGCCCAGGATGCAGTTGTCTATTTGGGCTGCGAGCGCACATTGCCAGCTCATGTTTCTTGCTTTTAATTAATGCACTTCTAATTTGAAATTCTGGATTCTGAGATAACCATGCAATAGCAAAATTCTTCCAGAAACACATTACTGCAGGAAGGCAACAGTCAAGCATATATGCTCTCTGCTGCACATTTCACAAACTTCTGCAACATCAGTTAACAAATGCCATTCTACTTCCTACTGCTTTCAGATGAGCAGATATTGGAAATATTTTTCTAGACATAGCTTTACCATTGGTTTAAGCTAATTCAACTCCTGCTGCTGCCAAAAGGAATATTTGTGCCACTCCCCTTGTGTCACAGTACTAGGCCTATGAATCAAGACCTTAGCCAGCTGAAAACCCCTCTCTTTGGATCAGTTCGCAACTGATTCAAATCCCTGACTCATCACATAGATTCCCAAGTCTGAGTCAGCTCAAGAGAGGCCCAGGAATGTACAAATGGGCTGAAGGAATACTGTGACCACCCCTTCTTAGCAACAATACAGATGTAGATCATCTTTAAACAGTCATGAAACTACAATTGCAATGAAACAGAGCAAACTACACAAAGATTCTAAAAAGCAATTCCTTTGCTATTAATGCTACTTTTTAACTTAGGAGCTCCACCAGTTTCTGTGCCTGGATGTTCAGAAATTGGACTGAATTGAAAACAAGAGTTGAAACCAGAGGAAAAGCCTGGCAGTAACACTGAATAACAGCATCTTCCACAAGGTCTGAAGGTTAAAAAAAAAAAGAAGAACCAAAAAAATTCAAATGAATAACTTCATGTAGATGAAAAATTCATCCTCCCTGGAGTTTCTCTTTGTAATTCTGCTACACAAAAAAAAATTGTCAAGGAGAAATGCGTACGTTTTGATTCTGTGTGAACTTTCACAGAAAATTTGGTACAAATAAACACTTCACTTTGAGGCACTGCCTGTAACAAGACCACCTTTCTGCTGTTAGACATAATTCATTGTTGAACAAGGCAATTTAAAACATTGTGCCACTTAATAAGCAAGAGTTTATTTCCTTTACTTAAAAAGAAACAAAGGACAGAACATAATAAATACATGCACTCACCAAACAGTTGTGTCAACGTGGTCCGATGAATATTGCCTATAGTCTAACTGTGCAAAAAGAGGGAAAAGTACCTGCACCCCCCCAATGGAGTGCAGGGCACTTTGGATAGAATGCGTTAAGACTGCTTTCACATCCTGACAAAGAAGAATTAAGAAATATTGAAATCTCCTTCAGAAACCATTAAAAAGTTTGTTACAAATAGTTTGAAGTTTCTTCAATATAAAAATTACATTATTTCCAAATAAAAAGAAACAGCAAGTAGCACAAACTGACTGCCACAGCCACACTAAATGCCCAGCCTGGCTGACCCGCCGCTTTAGATACAGCCTACACTGTAGATGCTCTAATGAATATACAGGAGGTGGCTTGCAAACTCTAAAACAAGCCTTTAGTAATAGAGAAATTCTAGAACAGAACACAGGAAAAGTTGGTGACAAAGTAAAAGATTATGGTGTTCAAGCCATAGGGAAGAAAAGGGTACCACACCAACAGGGTAAAGGAGGGGAGATAGATAATAGCTGTAGGGGAGTGAACGTATGTCAGAAATGAGGAAGAAGGAATTTTTTTGGAAAATACTGACTTTTTTTAGGCCATAACTTTGACAGAATAATTTTTTTTCTTAGGAATCTTGTATTCACATTAATTCAAGAAACAGGGAGGTTGCAGTAGGGACAACCCAAAACCCCCAACCTATCAGCAGTTCCTTATCCCTATAAACCTTTATTTTTAGATTTTCAAAACAGAAATCATTTGTATCCTTCAAATCTAGGAAAATGTTGAAATACCTGCAGCATGAGGGCATGTGGTGAATGAACAAAAATAGAAGGGTTATCCTTAGGGGACGACTCTAGACACAGCTGTGCATCTGTAGCCCTTGGATTGTACATAAAAGCAATAGCACTGGATAGTTTGCCATCATATAGTAACAATTTGTGATGCTCAGCAAGGAAGAGATCACTTTCTGCCTTGAACTTGAATGTTCCCTGGATTGGGGAGCAGGGTTGAAGAAGGAAAAGAGAAAAAAACAATAGATTATACACATTGAGAATATGGTTCAGGACACAACTATTGCCAAAAATTTACTAAAACGTCGCTTCTTCAATCTAGGAATATTTCAGAAAGAAGGGGTCTCATAAGAACATTGACTCAAAGTTGATTTTATAGAGTTTAGATTGACCCCTGAAGAGTGACATTGCCAAAATGGTGGGTAACATAAAAGAAACACATTAGCTAGAAAACATAATGAACAGTCAGCAATGTTCACTCAGAAGGAACTAATAATTGAGGAGCAGATAGAATAGGAACCATCTTTTTTAGCGTATGTTTGTACAGCTGCTAGGGAATAACAGTCTTCAATTAGTGCCCCTCAGGCTATGACAAAACAAATAATAAATCACTGCAGCAAAACTAATCCTCAGCTCTAACTTCACACATTTTTAAAAAATGACTAGCAGAATCAACTATAAAGCTACATTTCTAAAACAAATACATTATACTTGATCTAAAGTTTTCAGCCTCAATGAAAAAGTGAACATAGCCAGGGATAAAGATGGTGTTCTCCCTCTCCCAACCACTAACATGGAAATTTTGAGAATTAAACAGGAACACAAGTTTTTTTAGAAGAAATTAAATAACTAAATTATTGCTTGCTTGTTATTTGTGAGGTGATACATAGGCTTATAGAAGAAACATAGAAGAGTTTAACAAAAAGATCACACAGTAAGAACATCTTCAGAATGACATAGAAGTGTCACTACATTCTGAACACCCACCATAAAGAATCTTATCCGAATTAAACTTTGAAAACTTTACAGTCAATTCTAAGATACCTTATATCCCAGACCAAGCTGATAAATGGCAAAGATCTGAGCAGCATTGAGAGCCTCACTAAAAAGGTAAACGGATGTCATTTGCCCACAAAACACTCGATTGGCATCTGCTGTTTCTGAAGAACCCAGGAAACATTTGTCAAATGTCTGAAAATGAAACAGAACCCAGTAACAGGATTTAATCTATGCTCCACGAGCAAATTATGCAAAGAATATACATATTATCAAGGAGCATTATTTTTGCATAAACTAGCATTTCAGGGTCTCAGCAGAAACCAATTTTAAGTTGAGATGAATAAAAGCAGAATCTACTCCTCTGCCAAAAAGTTACTAAATTTATTTCAACATTTTAAAAAATGGATAAAATGGCAAAGGATATCTATTTAATCCACCAAAACGATCAACTATAAATATTAGTACGCAGGGATTACTTACGTCACTGGTGTTGACAAACCATGTTATTTCTCCATAAGATGCCAGTTCCCCATTCACATAACATCGAAGCTCACTATTCTTCCAGCGGTTATAGATGTGCACTATAGTAACCATATACCACTAAACGATAAGAAAAATATTTATACAAGTCTATAGACACTTAAAATAGCTTAAGCAGAACAAATTCAACTATTTATGTGAATTAAATTAAGATTGAAAGATTTATTTTAAATCAAAAAGATTAAGTCATTGGTGAGTTTTCTTGCATAGCTATGTCAAAGGATAATATGCCTTTTTTTCCACAAAAAGTAGACACAGAAGCTTAGAAGATATTTATGGCATAGAACTCAAAAAACCTTCATGCCAGTGCTGAACCAAGTTTACACCGAAGCCTCTGTGTAAATAAGTTTTAAGCTGGGTTACTCTTAGCATGATGGACTACTGCAAATGTTGTCATTCCAAAGAGCAAGGATGGCTCCAGACTAAAGACTTTCAAAGGCTGTGCATGTCGAATTATCACAAACAGAATCCATATTTACAGCAAGGGATTACTGATAAGAAATTCCTGAGGAAGCCTGTTCTCCCACAAAACGTTTACACCAGTAGCTCCCAAAGCATTAGTAGAATATCTAATTGAAAAAGGAAACATTTTCAACATAGTATAATACTACTTAATAGGCAGGCAAGCCCTGAACATCAATAACAAAATCAACTCATATTTTAATTCTTATATTTAAAAACATACATAGAATAAAGCACCAAATGCAAGGAGTCTATTTTCTGGACAACCTGAATGAACATAAAGTATAACATTCATTCAAGAATTAATCTGTTATTCTCCCACATGTAAGGAGATCAAACTCTTATTAACGGTCCTAGCACAATTAGGAAAACAAAACATGGGTTAGTAATCATGCTGTCTTAAAATAACACTACATTTGTCCGCCTCGAGTAAGTAACAACACAAAGGGGAGCCTTAGCAAAACCCTTTAGGAAGAGAATATCTGGAGGTGGGAGAAAAAACAATATAAGCTGAGAAAGAAAAAAAAAAAAAAAATCACATGCCTTTTAACTTTCCAGCTGTGTATATGTCCTAAGTGTTGCCAAAGAACTCACACTGGTCTCACAAATTCATAAAACTTCTCTTAAACTGCATTTTCAAGATCTTTCTTATACATTTCATAAGTAAAATTAAAAAGAAATAAGAACTCAGAACACAAATCTGTTTTGCTCATTCCAGCACAACTGTTCTTAAGCAGAAAGATGAGCCTAATCAATAGCTACAACACTCCCCCCAGGCTACATTTTTAAATTCATAAAACCTGTTTGAAAGATTATATTATTTTTACTCACCTTTTGTGGCTTGAAATCAAATTTTACACAATGCTGGAAACCTTTTCCCTTTGATTTTATGGACGTTACAATCAAGCAGCCTCCAACAAAGTGAGCAGAATAACCAAGTCCTTTGTTTGTTCGAAAACTAACAAATTAGAACAAAATGAGCACATACACAGATGGAAGCAGAAATCATTGAACAAGTAATAGAAATTAAATATCAGAAAAATGGTTTTACATAATACCCACCAATATAAGTAAGGCTTATCCTTATCCACATTTATATTATTTACAGGATCCATTCTTAGCCAAGTGTGGAAAGTAAATCCATTCTGATATGGCCACTTGGCTATAGGAGGTAAGGCAATAGCCTAAAGAAAGCAAAAAGTTATTCACATAGAAAGATTGATATCACAATAGTATAAGTATACAGCTTAAGATACACACTGCAAACGTACACTGATATACAATATGTATACACACTATAAATGTGTACAATTTCTCTATACTAAAAAAAAACTGGCCTAACTTCTATGCTGTTTTGTACGCCATTGTTAAAACATTCAATTAAAAACAAATATTTTAAAACTGGTGTTTATATCTCAAAGAAGATTATGAATAGTAATCTACACTTCAAAAACTAAATGCTTTAGTGGAAGCCTTACAGTATAAAAACTCCTCAAAATGCAAATTCAAGTTGATTTGGTTTTGTGGTAACCTGACAGAATGATCAGATTTACACTCATTTCCACATAGTGTTGGTATTCAGGAAAATAACTGATAATGAAAAGAAGCTGGCCACAAAAAAACAGTCACATACATTTCTCTTAACAGATTCTTTTCTCTTGAAATTCATATCCAGACTCCTTATTATGCTCCCATGCTCCATTCAGTTATCCCGGTCCAAACAAAATGCTATAAATCCTTCTCTGTACCAGCTAACTAATCAGTCTGCAGGCCTTTGAGCCCAACTTTTGAGAACTGGTAGCACTATCATTTGGTTTAACTCACAATGGATCTTGGAGTAATTATATTAAATACTGAATTTCTAAGACTTCTTAATTTAAAAATATGTAAGAATATTCGCATTAAGGTTAGTGAGGCACCTCAATATCACAAGCTGTTCATGTATTCAATGCAATTATTAGAAGTTAAATACAAAGCCAGTACACAAATAGCCAAAAGGAACAAAAACATATCTGTCTATTGCCAAATTCTGTTGCATGTGATAAACATATAACTGCAGAAGCATTTTTCTAGTCGTCTGCATTTTTCAGTCCCAAGTTTTCATTCCAGAAAAGTTCATTATGTCATCAAGTTGGTGAAATTTAATCTCAAGCCATTGAGGCAGAAAGGTAGGTTTATGTGGAGAAAACTGGAGAGTCATCTGATAAATCTTACTCGAATCTTATTTCTGAATTAAGCATGAAACTTGAACGTATTATTGCATCCTATGATTTTAGGAGCACAAGTGTTGATATACTTAAAATTCCTTCAGAAGATTCTACTCAAGTGTTTTCCAACTACCTATGTAGTTTCAAATTCTTTTTCCAATGAACACCACAGAACTTAAAAATCAATCAGTCAGGTGAACAATTACAAAAAGATTAATCATTGTTAAATTCAATCTTATTTCAGCATTATTCAACATATGCATGCCTAGGATCCACATTTCCTCAGAGAATTCTTATAAGCAATATATCTTATTCACATTATCTGATCATGAAAGGAACTCACAGTGCAAGAATGCCCAATTCTAGTTCAACACTTTCTGTGGTTTCACTAGCAACGTTTTCTAAATGTAAGGCTATACTGGGTTGGCACAACAAGGCTTTGGTAACAGGGGGGCTACAGGGGTGAATTCTGTGAGAATATGCCAGAAACCTCCCCCACATTCACAGAATCACAGAAAATTAAGGGTTGGAAGGGACCTCTGGAGATCATCTGGTCCAACCTCCCTGCCAGAGCAGGTCCACCTACAGCTGGTTGCACAGGATGGCATCCAGGCAGGTTTTGAATGTCTCCAGAGCCAGAGACTCCACCACCTCTCTGGGCAGCCTGTTCCAGTGCTCTGCGACCCTCAAAGGAAAGAAGTTCCTCCTCATGTTCAGATGGAACTTCCTATATCCCAGTTTGTCCCCCTTGTCCCTTGTCCTATCACTGGGTACCACTGAAAAAAGACTGGCACCCTCCCTTAAACTATTTGTAAACATTGATGAGATCCCCCCTCAGCCTTCTCTTCTCTTGCTATTCGATATAGCTAGCTCCAACATGGACCTGCTGCTGGCCAAAGCTGAGCCAATCAGCAATGATGATAGCGCCTCTGTGATGATATATTTAAGACGGGGAAAAAAACTGCTGTGCAACAGCACAGTAGATGGAAGAGAGGAGTGAGAATATGTGAGCCAACTCCGCAGACACCAAGGTCGGTGAAGGAGAGGGAGGAGGTGCTCCAGGCACCAGAGCAGAGATTCCCCTGCAGCCCCTGTTGAAGACCACAGTGAGGCAGGCTGTCCCCCTGCAGCCCATGGAGGTTAACAGTGGAGCAGATATCCACCTGCAGCCCATGGAGGACCCCATGCCAGAGCAGGTGGATGCACCCGAAGGAGGCTGTGACCCCATGGGAAGCCTGTGCTGGAGCAGGCTCCTGGCAGGACTTGTGACCCATGGAGAGGAGTCCATGCTGGAGTAGGTTTGCTGGCAGGACTTGTAACCCTGCAGGGCACCCACACTGGAGCAGTCTGTTCCTGAAGGACTGCACCCTATGGAAAGGCCCCATGCTGGAGCAGTTCGTGAAAAAGTGCAGCCCGTGGGAAAGACCCACTTTGGAGAAGTCTGTGGAGGACCGTCTCCCTGCTGGAGCAGGGGAAGAGTGTGAGAAGGAAGGAGCAGCAAAGAGAACATGTCATGAACTGACTCCAACTCCCATTCCCCATTCCCCTGTGCCGCTCGAGGGGAGACGGGAGAAAATCAGGAATGAAGTTCAGCCCATGAAGAAGTAAAGGGTTCGGGGAAGGTGTTTTAAGATTTTATTTCTCATTACCCTACTCTGATTTGATTGGTAATAAATTAAATCTATTTCCCCAAGTCAAGTCTGTTTTGCTTGTGACAGTAACTACTGAATGATCGACCTGTTCTTATCTCAATCCACAAGCCTTTAGTTATGTTTTCTCCCCCCTGTCCAGCTGAGGAGGTGGAGTGACAGAACGGCTTGGTGGGCACCTGGTGTCCAGCCAAGGTCAACCCACCATAAAATCACTCTCACACAACCTGGATATTTACATAAGCACCATTCCCATAGAAACATTGGAGTGAAAAGCAGACAGATTCTCCTTACAAGAAGATTTAACTGAACAAGTCTGGATGGAGGGGGAACAAAACAAAACAAAAAAAAACCCCAGACCAAAAGCGCTTCACTTATGTTGGTTCTTCAAGTAATAATATCTGTCCTTCTATGGTGATAATGCACATTTATTATAAGCATGATTTATTTAGTCATAATGTAGATGTCAGGAAGAGAAAAAAATTTAGTTAAAACTCTATATCTATGACAATGACAGATGAGGCAAAAGAACATCATGAATGAAAATAAACAATGGTCGTAATAGAACAACAAACAGGAGACTTAAAATATCTACATACTGCAGCGCTTTTCCCTGGAAAGTTGAAGAAGGCATCAGGTCCATACTTCTGAGGCATGTGTTTTAACACAGACAATAACTTCCCAGCATGTGGTGGCTGACAAAGAGAATTATTACACTTGTAAATAAATAAAACACACCTATAAGAAAGAAAAGACTATACACACATAAAATGAATTTTGACACAGTTTAAAGCTTTGCACATGGCTGAGTAATACTTTAAGACACTTAGCACTTTCAATAAACAACATTAACAAAGAGTCATGGATACCTTCACACAATGCACAGCAGGTGCACTGAAATACAATTAATTGGATAAGTAAATTAAGGACTTAAAGGCCAGAGCCACTTTCATCCAGCATAAACTGAACTGACTCTGAATGTTGGTTCCTCCCTCTACCTGTTCATTCCCATCAGTGCTACCATTTGTGTGGATTTGCAGCGAGTTAAAGAAAATTAACTGATCCATCTGGAAACTAATTTAGGAAAAACAAATGCAAACCAATTTTCATTAAAAGCAGTTTTGGACTGTGGCTGCGTGAAACATGTGCCAGCACAAGGGAGATGGGGAATACCTAGCAAAAGGGAGAGGGAATATCAGCAGACAGGACTATTTTCATCAGGACTACAGTCATATACTAGATTAAAGAGTCTTTGGTTACTTATATCCCTTCATATAAATCCATGGAGAAAGACTCCATGAGAAAGAGCAGTTTGGAGCACCTAGACTGACTGCTCAGTTAGTGTGAGTACTTAACACTTCCCCAACCACCACCCTAATTCTGCATTGATTTTGTTGTAATACTCATCAGCTATGGACTCCAAATCAAGTATATGAGCTTACAACAACAAAAGTACAGCAAATATGGGCCACACAGACAGAACAATTTTGTGTGTCGTCTTTTACCATTTCATAACTTTCCAGTAGATCTATTTTTAAACTATGATTTTATGCTTCTGATCTTTTGCTGAAAGTGCCCTTTCCCCCTCCTCTTGTAAGCAGCCACCCTCTGAAAACTAAGCATTGCACGATCCATTACAAGTATTTCAAATGTACCAAAATTATAGTCAGATAAACAGTGCTTCGTGAATCTGAATTAAAATTGAGGAGGAAACATTGAGAACTGCTTATATATCTTTGGCACTATAGAATTCAACTAGGTAATCCGTATTGGAGCCAAATACTCTCCATCTTTACAGCGCTGCTGATTTTAAGATTTATGGAGTTGTGCAACTCCTTAGCAATACAACCGTGGCATTTTTCTCTTCCTTTCCTCTATATTTAGGCTTTAATAAAGAAAGGAAATTAAATGCAAATAGCAGAGAGACAGGAAATGAAAAAGTTAATGTTACAGAGGCAACTTTAATTCATCTGTGGTTAAATATACTCTGTTCAATTATTAAGTTCAAACTCTCTATTAAGCTTAGAGTATTTTTATTTGTGCAAGTTAAGATCTCCAAAGTTATTTATTTCAAAGGGTCTTTTAAAATTTGCTGTATTATTTGTGCACAATAGCTTTTATATTGAATATTTTTTTTTTAATTTGAAGTCAACAGAGAGACTGTACTACCTTTTCTCTACACCAGGCAGACTATTTAGAGATAACAGGAGCTGAATTAAAATTGAAAGCAGGTAAAACAACTGTTAAGCTAGTTCCCACTTCCAGCAAAATAACAATTTTCTGTTAAAGAAAACTTTATCTGGTGGCCTCTACAACATATATATTTTTTCCTTTAGGGAAGGAGGTTCTCAACAGTAAAAGGAGACCCTCTTCTTCCTTTCTAGTTCACATAGTAACAGGAGAAAACACATGATACCATTTTTCAGCTGGAACTTATTTCCTTCATTTCAATTTCTGCCACAAACTCTCACTTCCCGCACTAGATAAGTTTTTTCAATTTTCAGGTAAAGAAGAACAATGAGAAAATAGAAGCACACTGAACTGCCTATGTAGACCTTTTTTATTTATTTCTCTCTTTTGTCTTCTAAAAAATTTTAACCCTTTTTCCTTCAATTTCACATAACTGGAATCACAAAAAAAACCCCCCATGCATAACAACACTTGCTTAGAGTCACCATATTACTCCCAGGTGTTTAAAAAGACCCATCCAGTTCATAGATCCAGGAGGAGATTTAATTTCATCACTATTCCACTCTCTGTATTTTAATTGCTTGCAAGTAAAAAGATTCATTGATATAATACCAGAAATCATCCTGTATTTCTTGGTACATTTACTTTTTTTTATTATAAAGGTTATTAAACAGTCTTTTAGCTCGTGAACATTATGAAGAATACAAGCAACAAAATGGTTTCAATTTTGTGTTGTCTTTTACCCATCTCCCTTTTTCTCCTTGAAGCTTGCTGAAGAATAACTTTAGCTCTCGAACTGTCAAGTTATAGCTAGCCAATACACCCAGCATATCCACTAAGAGATCTGAAAAGGAAAAGAACAGCAATATAATTACTTACTAAAATACAATGTCCAATTTCTATCACTTAATTACTAAATGTTTCCGTGAGATTTTACATGAAAGGAATACAGTTTGAGTCATGCACTGGGTGAAACTGTACCTGCAATCATGTTGTCAGCTCTATCAATCCTCTTGAGCACTTGTTCAACAAGGCCCACTTCTGTGCAGGCTTGTAGATTGCGTATACTTTTCTTCAAGATTGCTGTAAACATGCTCCACACCTCAGCCTGGCAGGTGATGTCACACTTGTCCAGCAAGTCTACCATGCAGGTGATGCCCTCTCCTTCTTGGATGATAAAGTTCATTTCCAAGTCAAACTGGCCCCCGACGAGCTTTCAGACAAAACATTAAAAAAAACCTTTAAGACAACTGTAGCAAAGTACCATTCCATGTTTAAAGTTATTCATTCTGCAAGAAGCAAGCTATCGAAGACATAAGCTAAAAAAACCCCCACTCATAATGAAGCCAATATCAATATATCTAGTCTTATTCTTCCTCTGTTTTAAGTTCTGTCAAGTAACTTCAGCAAAGGTGTTCCTAAAGTGTCACCTACTATCAGACATTTGGGTAGTTTAAGATACAGATGTCCTCAATTGCGTCACACAGCGGAAAAGTGAAGAGACCAGATGAGTGTTCCAAAACCGGTGAGAAGCAAGTCAGCTAAGATATCTTAAACGGCCTGGAGTGGCACCTAAAAGGTTTCCTTCACACGTGTTTAACACTCCTCAAATAAGAGAGCAATTCTAGCCAAAAGGAGTTGATGCACATCAGAAATATTGCTTCTTACAAACACTTAAGAGTCATTCCTGAGATACCGAATAAAGCTGGTTAAGTATTAACTGCCAGTTTCATCCGTAGCCACAGGTACTGAAAGGAAACAAAGGTTTGTTATATTTGCATGGATGTGAAACTGCAGCACTGTTTCAAGACTTTGACTATGCTTTGGGTAACGCACTTAAATCCTGTAATACTTCAAGTCTCCTCGATGCAGGCTGTGAACATACTCTGAGTAACCACATATGCAAGTGCCAAGGAGGAAGAGGGAGAGAAGGAAATAACCTATTTCATCCTCATTTGCATACTCAATTCAAAATTGAGTACTCAAAATTCCAGTTGAAGAACAGGTGGATTATACTAACTTAACTCCTCTACCCAAATTCCCCTCCCTCCACTTTTTAAACTTCTCTTGGACTTCAGAACTGTATTAAACTTAATGCTTGCCATGTTTGCCAAAATACCCATTATATATCAGCATAAAAATCAGCATTCAGATAGTACTGACTCAAAAGATCAAAATGAACTCATGATCAAAAGTATTTCAGCTCATTCTCACTTCTCCAAGTTAGTCTAAAAGACATTATTCCTGCCCTACACGGTGTTCCTTTCACAGGCCTTGACCATTAACAGCTTCAGTAGTGTCACTTGCCAAAGTCCTACCATGTCAAAACTGCCCCAAAATACATACTTGCTTCCATATTAGCCCCAACAGTTTCTCTCAGCTAGTCAGGATCTGAAGATAAACTTACCCAACGGAACAGAATATATGCTCTTCATTAACTACTGAAATTATCATACGTTTTCCTCCAGTGTCTAAATCTTGTCACTTTGAAGAAGCAATCTTTGGTCTTCTGGGCATAAATCAGTAATGCCAATCACCACACGAAGCAAAGAAAGTTACTGCTTTTATGACAGAATAGACAATGTCACATGGCAACTATTTCAAAACAGTAATTTACACTTTTCCATTTTCTCCCCTCTTGGTCATGAAAAATAATTATGCAATTTACTATCAGATGCTTCCTTAATATCTAGGGAAACCGCAGGAACTGAATGGGGAGACTTGAGTTATATTCCCAGCTTCTCTATATCAACTCACACTGTCAACTCAAACAAATCTATCAAGTCATTATCATTCTCCAAGCCTCAGTTTTCCCCTTCCGTAAGGTGGAACAGAGGCCTACCTCAAGACAGCTCTGCAAGGTAGAATTCAAGGGAGAATGCTGACCAGAATGGTTTAACACAAAATTACGGCAAAACATATGCAAAGAAAAAAGTACATCCCCCCTTAAAAAAAATCCCGAAGAAAACATCTGAAAACATAAAATACATAACCAATGTTATACTTTATTTCACACTATATTTATCATCCTCTACAAAACTGAAGTATTCCTCAAGAAGCTGCCCTCTTTCTCACCATCAAGGTAAGAAATAAAGAAAAACACTGCATTCTGTGTCCAGACAGAATAGCTGAAGGTTAAATTCTAGCCACAAAACACCTGCTAATTCTTAACAAGAAATTCAACTCTATGCATTTGGTTTTAACCATCAACCAACCATCTATTATCACTCCAAAACCGTATACAAGCAACTAGAGGTGACCTTACCTTCACCCTATAGCCTACATCACCAATCTTTCATTTTTGGCTAGATACACTATTATCAGTAACCACCCATCCAGGAAGCTGTCAAATTAGGTTTCCAATCTAATCTGCAAACATAAGCATTTCAGCAAGTACATTCTAGAAATAATATGCTATGGTAGAAATAATTACCATTTTAACATTTCCTTTAGGGAAGTGAGGACAAAAAAATTGACAGAGAAAGCAATATACCAAAGGCACAGTGCAGTTGATGTACTATATGTATGCATACCCATTAGATACACACAAGCACACACACACCCCACAGTATTTCGTATTAACCCTTTCTAATGGTGATTTGAAACTGATCAACCTTCAAAACACAAATTTGTTTCCAATGACAGGGATCATAATCCAGGTCCATGCATTGGCTAGTTATTATCTGAGCTGCAGTAATGGCTGTGCACAGCAAAATGTAATCTTCCCAAATGTCACAGTAAGTTATGAATATCTGAGCAGCTTAATGCACCTTACTAGCCATGAAGTGTGAGAATGTAATCTTATTACCTTTTTTATGGTTGTATTTTTTTGAATAATGTAGCCTTTGAACTGATGTATAGTCTTTCCTTGCACTTTAGCATGATTTGGTCTCCTATGTTGCACAGTACATTTTTCAAAATTCTCCAATTCAACGTATTTTAAGTCCTACGCTGAGCTGCATAAACAATCTTTATAGCAACCTACAGGGTGGCATAACGTTTTCCTTCTTAGGCATGTAAGTATAAGCTTACAGGAATGGTTTCAAAGTGCAGTATTCAAAGTATTCAAATACATCCTCACAAATTTTACATTTTGCCAGTTATATTTACCTTCAAAAAATATATAAACTAAAACAATAGCTCAAGCTTTTTGGTAAAGTGTTTTCAACATTTAGCTGATTGAGAATAGGGAGAATACAGCAATTTTTAACTACACACTCAGAAAGCATGATTTCCCCCCTTAGAGAACCAAACTAATGAGAAGTCAATATAACAGCACTAATTTTAAGTATGAAATAGCACTACGTCACTTCTAAATAGAAATAAAAGGGTAATTTAAACACCCAAAACCTCTCTTTGCAATGAAACTTTAATCTAACAAAATAGGATAAGTGATCCAATATATAAAAGAGATGGTGCACCCTTTGGGTGGGCAAATACCAAACTAGAGTATGCAGAAAATAGCTCAGAATAAATACAGTCAAGATCCACTCTCCTGAGAGATCATAACCTAGATTATGAATCTAATTTGAAGTCATTCCTCCCATTGGCAGATATAAAATATTTCAAAAAGCTTGTAAGAAAATGTGAGGAAAAGTATTTCAATGGCCTATAACAGAAAAAAAGAAATCAAGTCCAAGACCACAATCAGCATTTCTCCCGAAAAAGCCGAACTGGGTATACTTTGGAGAACTATAGGGCTGGTTCTCCACAGTTAGCTCAAACCTCCAAGACAGACTTCACTTCTACAAAACTTCCTCATCCTTCTTGTTACTCGATAACCTACATAACACATCAAGAAAAATGTACTTGTTGTGCTACCTAACACTGGGATGAGACAACTATTAATGAAGTAAACTGACCTCCCTTTTCCTCCTGACGTTGATTTTGTAATCTCAGAATTGTTTCTTTAGTATGACCAAAACAAGAAGTATGGACAATGCCTATCCAATGGACAATGCCCATCCCATGAAAAAAAAAAAAAAGAAAAAATCCAAATAGGCCAATTCTATTTAAAAAGTTTATGCTTAATAAGAACCCACAAAGCTGTGTGTACAAAGCTAATAGCTGCCTGAAATCTTCTATTCATAAGAGTAAGATACTTACACAAGATAAGCATCAAGAAAAATGTGCTGAAGCTAAACCAGTTGCCATTTCAACAATTAAAGGTTTGATATACACCCTACATTTTACCTCTGTTTACAGAATACCTAAGTTACCCAAAATGGTCCTGTTCTTACTGCAGTTTTTTTATCATGTCAGTCAACCCAAGGTTAAAAAAAAAAAAACCCAAAAAAAAAACCCAAACAAAAACCCCCATGTTTTTCAGCCCTTGATGACAAAATCTGAATGCAGCTTCTGGAGAACACAAAAAAGATAGATTTATTTTAGCCATTACACTTTTGAGTAACAATAAACATATTCTTTTCTTACATCTACTCTTATCTTCCACCAAAGTAATAATCCACATCCTGGACTCTATGCCCTTTCATGTATTCAAAAACTCAAAACAAATGCATTGATCATCAAAAATACATTCCAAGGATTTGCAGAGTATAGAAACTAAAATCTCTTTAGGGCAGGGATCTCATAGGATCATGGGTGATCACAAGCCAGTCAAATCCCTGAGAGGACACAGTAAACGGTAAAAGTCAATGCCGTGTTACACATCCTGGGTGTGATAAAAATATGGTTCCGACTTGGAAAGGCCTCTACAGATCACAAGAGGAAAAAGGTGGGGAAAAAAAATAACTCATACATACTAACTTGCAGCGATCCATTCACTGCCCCTCACCCTCAACTTTTCCATGTAGTCTTTCCTATCACTAACACAACACTTGGAGGTGAGAATGTATTAAAATATGAGTCCTAAGAGGAGATTTGGCAGGAAAGCCTGTTGATAGTTTGGATAAGTATATCAAATAGTGACACTAGTATGAATGTCAAGTCAGTGAAATCATGACATACAGGGCTCAGGCCCAGAGAGGTTATAGCGAGGCAAGAACAGGATAGAAAAAGCCTGGATGTGAACCTCCTTTTTTCTTCAATCAATGTATCAACCATAACGCAAGCAGAAAAATAAGACAAAGCACAAAGAACTGTGGGAAGACCCACTCATGAAAGGCAAGGTCATAACCTTCCAGCATGATGCAGATGATTTAACGCCATTTGCTACCTTAGCAGTAGCTCAAAGTTTAAAGTAATGTGAGACCATGAATATGCAAGTAACCAGTGACTCTTTCAGAAATGAAAGATTCTACTCCAGCCTCTTCCATAAGCACCCTCTTTAAGCTTGCTCTAACTTTGGATATTCTTTCCGTCACGTTTAAAAAAAAAAAACCACACCAAACAAAAAACCCCCAAAAACACACACACAAAAAACCTCACAAGAATCAGACAAAGAGCAAACAGGTATTTCTTGAACAGAAACCCTAAAACTTTTCCTCTTGATATCTCTGGCTGAAGTCATTAGTTCTCTCCCCGCCATCCAACACTACCCAACAGCTACACTACAAAAGAAGAATACTAACAGTACTCATTTCCCCTGCTTTCTCAGGGAAAAATGAAAGAGGAAAAAGGAAAGATGACCAAAAAAAGGACACTTTCTTCTTAATTAGCTGCTTTTTCTCCTGTTGCCAAGTTCCTAACAAAGCCTACACCTTCACTTACCTAGCAAATAAGAAAGGTCCATTTTAAAGCAGGCACATCAATAATGGCATTGCACAACAATATTGCACCCACTTTAACCTTGATGATTTCCTCTGATGCTGCTTGGTACTGTTATTAACTATGATCAAAACTGGATCACTCAGGAAAAATCACTCCCATTGCTTCCCCTCATAGTGATGTAACATAAGAGTTCTGTATTAAGATAAAATTTCTTTAAATCTGCCTCTCATTTGGAAAACTGCCTAAAAGTAAATTTAACAAGCACCCACAAGGTGTTAAGAGTCTACTACTGCCACCTAATGTTGTATTTGAAGCCATTACCCCAGCATTACACATTTTTAATATAGTGTCTCAGCACAGTATAAATCTCCTCCTCCCCCAAGACAGCTTTATATCAGCAGCTTATACCTCATGCTCTGTCACAACGAAGAAGAGAGCTGTATCTTCAGGAAATAAGACTGGATAAGATTTCAAATTAGCAGAAAAAATTACATTTAGGTATTGGTTTATATAAAGACAGAGTTTCTTCAACTTTGCAAACGCTAACTACAGAAGGCACATGATTTACCTGATATACACAAGAAACAGTAGCAAATATCTCCTATGCAATTAATCTGAGACATAACACAGTTCATTAAAACATTCCTTTAAAAAGTCATTGAGCTATGTCTATATATACATTAAAATTAATCTCTCAGCCAAAAGAACAAATGTAAGAAAGCAAAATTCTTGTCCAGGTAGGTACAATACATCTGAAGCACCCTTACGGTGGTGACATTTACCTACGGGTTTCTCCCTCTCAACAGGGCAAAACCCCACCCAGTTTTAAAAGATAATTATGCTGTAATCAATGATGCTGTATTTACCCTAGCTAATAACCTAGTATTTTCACTCTCCCTGCAAGCTTTTTTATGTCAAATTAGTTCACTAACACAATTAGTTCAGTTTGGAGTGTTCAATTGAAGCCCCAGTGCAAGTAGAGCAATGTAAGGAAGAATTAGCTCTACACAATGTTTTGAAACACAGAGGCAGGGGGAGCTGCACTATGAATTTCAAATTTTACACATTTTGGCTTTGAATCTATTTTTTAAAAAGCTTTTAGAATTTTTTTTAAAGTACGTACCAAAAAATAAAATTCTATCTTATAAAGAGAGCAATCCCAAGCGAAATGATTAGTAAAGTTAAATTTTACCCTACCAAAAAAAAAAAGACAAAAAAATTCTACATTTTTTTATCTCAGTTTGGTATCCATTAAAAAAATTATCTCGGTACAAACAGTTTAAACTAAAAACTAATACCATGCTCAAACTCAAAACAGTTAGAGCACTCCATACCATCCATGCACAGTGCTCCTGTTTTCCCTTCTGGAAATTCAACAACAGATTCCAAAAACGAAAAACACAGAAAAATCCAGTATCAGGAATTTTACCCTCCTCCCAATCTTCACTGACCCATCAAGAGGTGGGACAGCTGCTACAAAAAGACGGATTGCCAAGAACGTGACACAAAACATGAGTACCAGGTGCCCAGGGAACCACACTGTGACACCAACAAACAGCGGATACACCCAGCAAACCTGCAGGACATCGGACAAGTTCAGAGAGAAAACAGGAGACAGGATAAAGCCGATTCCCTGCCAGCTTTTGTCTGAAGCACGACACTGACCACAGAGGCGCTTTGTTCCTAAGGAGGCCACGCGACTAAACGCTTTATTTCAAATCCCTGAGGAAACAAAGGGCTTCCAAGTTGATTTTTTTTGCAAATCAAACATCTTCAAGACAACATTTCAACACACTCCAAATAGTGGCTAAAGGCATATTTACAAAATCTGGCAGTTTTCCAGGTTTGCCTTGTAGAATCATAGAATCACTTGGGTTGGAAGAGACCTTCAAGATCATTGAGTCCAACCATAAACCTATGCCAAGACCACCCCTAAACCATGTCCCTCAGCACCACGTCTACCCGTCTTTTAAATACCTCCAGGCACAACGATTCCACCACCTTTATATTATAGATCTCAATAGATATTAACATAGACGTAGACTATATCTAAATCCAGATGCAATTTGTATCTTTCTAGTATCCATATTAACAGCATTAAATTCTGCTTTTGTTTTAATTAACTTTTTTCATGTACTTCAACCTGTGATACCATTTAAGACTACTAGGAAGTTATGACTTCAAGAGAAGGTTTAATAATATGCAAATTTGTAGCTCCATACAGGAAATGAAATATCCTAAATCTTTACATCACATCGGATTCATATGTGCATTGAAAGCAAATAAATCATTTAAACCATGATACAGAGAACCTTTTAAAATTTGCATTTATCTACAGTAAATACTGCCATGTTCTTTAATAGCTTGCTAGTGCAATCTTAGCAAACTAATGATTTATGGGTTTGACATTTTAAAAATCAGAAATCTGTCATTTTATGACATCCAGTAGAAAGTCAGTTCGAGTTACATCACTCTGAATTTAGACTCAAACACATGAAACACACAGGGCAAAGCACTGTACTATACAGTCCACTCCATTATCTCAGCACTTCCCTCTTGAGCTACACTTCTAAAAGTTACCTAACACTTTTATTTAAATTTACAAGAATATTAAAAACATGGTTTTTTTCAGGATCCAGACAAGGGTAACTTCATCAAGCACATAACTTTTTGTCAAGTGCAGAAATACCACCCATCAGCAAACAAAACCAATCTGCGCTACCCTGAGAGAAACAGACTGACCACACCAAGTCACCAAGCTGTACAGGTCTGCATCCTGTCCTACCTTAATCCTTCCCCCTCAAGGAAGGAGACCAAAAAATAACATTTCTAATATCATATGAATCAAGTCCAGAGTGGGGAACAAACCATACAGTCAGGATGA
This sequence comes from Chionis minor, assembly GCA_013398295.1. NCBI lineage: Eukaryota > Metazoa > Chordata > Aves > Charadriiformes > Chionidae > Chionis > Chionis minor. Next base: position 948,721 of record VZSF01000627.1, read on the forward strand.
CTTTCAAGTCTAATAATACATTTGGATACACCTAAAAAAAACCACTTACCTGAAACAATTTGCCCAGGCTTTTCTGTCATTAAATTACTTTTTCTAACCTGCTTAGTATTCAGCATCTGAAAAACTAACAGCTAGCTTTTTTTTTTTAAAATTACTTCAATGTAGAAGATTACCAAAGATATCTGATTTCCTTCAAACTGGTGTGCAAAGACAGTAATAATTTGATAAGAAAGCATTTTAAGATGCTCCCTTTAAATATTTGGTTTTACTAATGACTCAAATAATTATTGAATTTATTTCAATTTGACAAGGAAATCACAGGTGTAGTAAACCCCTTCAAATTATAAAGTAGTACAAACAATTATCACAATTACTCTTATGTATGCCATATATACTGAACAGGCATACTTTTGAAAATACATATACCCACAACAGGTTACCTATGTACAATAATACATTATATTTGCCCTTCTGAAAATTGCAGCTTCCAAAGCTAAGAAAACTAGATAAAATGTAAAGTAAATAATTCTCAAAAAATCTCTTAGTGTATCCAAAGTGAGATACATGAATCCCAGGGGCCAAGCAAGACAACCCTCTGGGGTGCGGAAAGAAAAGTACTTTTTGTATCATGACAAAATAAAATGCAAAAATTAAAAATAGTTTTTATTTATTTTATCTTTATCTCACCCTTTTTACTTCTATTTTTAAATGGCTTCTAATGTACATAATATACTAATACAGCCATAGATGTTTATGATTTATAAATAAATAGTTACACATTCATTGGGGGGTACCTGCTCAACATTTTTTACTGATTGGATGTGCAATCAAAAAGGTTTGAAGACCACTTCCCTAGATGCTAGACAACAGACAATATATTCCAATATTCTTCTACAGAAACAATAAATCCGCCTGGTATTTTACAGTAGATTGGGGGTGGGGGGGAAGGAACCCACCACTCTTTACAGAATCTGAAGTTTGCATCCTGCAAGTGTTATACAAGCAATCACAGAATCACAAAATGTTAAGGGTTGGAAGGAACCTCTGGAGATCACCTGGTCCATCGCCCCCCGCCAGAGCAGGTCCGCCTACAGCTGGTTGCTGAACACGATGGCATTCAGGCGGGTTTTGAATATCTCCAGAGCTGGGGACTCCACCACCTCTCTGGGCAGCCTGTTCCAGTGCTCCCCCACCCTCTGCCAGCCTCAAAGTAAAGAAGTTCCTCCTCATGTTCAGATGGAACTTCCTATATCCCAGTTTGTGCCTGTTACCTCTTGTTCTATCACTGGGTACCACTGAAAAAAGACTGGCTCCCTCCTCCTGGCACCCTCCTTTTAGGTATTTGTAAACATTTATGATATCATAAATCCTTCACATAACTTTTTAACTTTTGACTTAAATATCTGGATATCCATTTTGTAACACTTGCAGAGTATATTTTTAATAAACGGTGTAAAACTAGAATTCTAGGAGGAAAACAAGGTTATGCGTTTATTCTAAGAGACGTGTTTGAAAGTGTTGTGCCATCTTGTAGAGACTAGGGGATAACAGCTACAAGTATGGGAGAAAGGTGAGAGGAACAAGGGAAACCACAGAAGAGGAACAAAACAGAACACGTTCCAAACATGGAATTGTATAAGAATAGCAAAGCGTAACCTCCCAAGAGGAGTAAAATGAAGCACAAGAACCAAAAAAAACCTACAAGATGAAGCGAGTAATCAGTTTCCTTATAAAGCTCTGGCAGGTTTTATCAGATTTAGCAACCGTAACATTAAGTATTTCCCCTCCTACTGAAAGTCGCAGCCCTCATATAGCACAAGCTAGAAGCAAATGTGTGCCAGCTCCCCAACTGCCATCACATTTCATAGCTCAGCATATTAATTGCAGAGAATTTCAGCACAACTAAAAGGCACTGGGTTACAAATTCCAACAGAAACCAAGAACCAGTACATCTGTTTCTGTCATTTCTGACACTGCCTCCATCCAGAACAGCTGGAAACCACCACACTTGCCTTCTCAGAATTGGCAGAGATTGCTGCCACAGCTAAAGCAGAGACGGTGAAGAGTTTGCATGTGAAAAATACTAAATGACACGCCACAGGAAACGTAACACTCAGCTTTCCCTGTTGCCAATTTTTTAATTTTCTGTAGCTGTAATCAACATAGGAGAACTATGCAGATAATCCTGGCTAGAGTAGAAGGGTGCCTAGAATAAATAACAGCCCTTCTTTCATTCTTACCAAATTACCTTTTCTTTCGTTTGCCTTCAGATTCCACCCCCCTCTAAATATGTCACTACATTGTTTAGAGTTTAAAAAAATATATCACTGGAAGTCAGCATATTAAGTGTATTGAAATAATAAGTATCTTGAAGGAAAGCAAAAGACTCAAGTGGTCTATCAAAAGGATTCATTTTCTTAGCAAAGAGCAAATTGGTAATACTTGGCTGAGCTCAAAGACCCACTACCAGCACTGGTGCTCAATTTTTTATTGACCTAAGCCATGTCCACATACCAGAATTCTAGCCAGCACATCCATATTGCTCATGGGGACAATTGCGAAGGCAGCGATCAAACGCCCGACAGTCACAACTATGTAAGGATGACCTCCATCCACCTGGGCTTTTATAACAGCAAGACTGACATTGCTCAACTGAAAATTTCTACGAACTACACCAGAAGAAAACAGTGCCTTTGTGAGAACAGCTACACCAGGAAAGCCTCTATGACTAGCCCATTTTTTCCTTTTATTTCTTTCAATTCCCACAAAGCAATACTAAAAGCAAGGACAGAAATGTTACTCAGCTACTTAATGTTTGTTACAAGTGGCTTACGTTTCTATGTTTGCAAAAACATTTTTAGAGCTCCCCCCCACACACACCCGATTTGCCACAACACTGATTTCTGTTTGGTTGGGTGTTTTTCCTCCCTACTACAGAAGTTACTACTATTATTCTAAGGCTCCACCCTGCCTTGATTTGTCTCTTTTCTCAGCATGTAAGCAATGACTGAATGGAAATTGTCTCCAAGGAGTAGTTACAACAGTAAAGGAGAGGGAAAGAAAAACAAACACACAAAGAAACAAACAAGACAAAGACTATTAGTGTTGCATATGTTATCACTATCGCCTACAAATATACCCTCCTGTTTATAATGTCCCCACTCTTCCCCTGGTAAGTGCTTCTCCTAATAAATTCCAGTTGTTCTCTTGATCATTCTGTATGACAACTCCTTTCCCCCTTGGCTTTTTTCCATTTCCATAGACAACAACGTAATTCTGACTTAGCTACACAACAACTACCTATACATTCAAGCTCTACCCATCCAGCTCATACCAGAGCTTCCCAGTTCCTCGGGGAGAGCCACCTCCTACATAGGCCAGTGTGCAAATTACTTACGCCACATGCCATATGCACAGAGGGAGAATTACCTTATGACCGAGCTCATTTAAACTGTTGACCAGAGCTGCAATTGAAGTTAGACCAAAAGAAAGACAAAAGCATCCTCAATGAATACAATTACAAACTATGCTCTGTTGGATTTTTTTTTTTTTTTTTAAATTTTGCAATCAAATACTACCAACAGCAACTGTCAGGTATTCTTCACAAAACCTGGCAAGACCCTCCCACCCTGTGAGAGAGTGCAGTTTAGACTGGAAGAAAGCAACAACTGTTAGACAAAAGGGTTTTGAATTACAGATTGAAGCAAGCATTTAGCCAGTAAAGCTAGCATTTGCTAAGGCTTGGCCTCCAATATTTTTAACTTAAAAAAGAATTCTTTTAAACACCAAATTCAACAGTTTTGTCAAAAATTCTGACAAAAACACAGCGCTAATGGAGTTCTCAACATTCCTTATTCAACACTGTTACATCATATATTCGGATGTCTAAGGCAAAAAGGGTTGCTCTGAAATTACTACACTCATAAGGATTTAAGAATATACGAGGACGCTTAAGCACCTTCCCCACACACAAAACTGTGAATCAAAATTAAATTATTATCCATGAGCAATAATACACATAGCCTGGAAAAGGCTACATCCAAATAATGTAGGAGTATGTGAAACAGTGTTTCTTAGAATACTCTCCTCTGTGAAAAGTGTGATTAACTGAACAATAAATCTTGCTTCAGTGAGACAGTGAAGGAAAGAGCATCTGCTGCTATGAAAAGCTGCTCAACTTGAACGCAAAGCAAGTATCATTATAAAAGGAGAGGTTAATGCCATCAAAACAAAGAACGGTATAATCTCTTTAGCAAAATCTTCTATTTTGTCCCATATCCAAATTATTTTCCCCCTTTTCTTTAGTGTTAACAGCCACTGTAGTCCTACGCAATTTCTTTCAAATTCTGTAAGTAGTAAAACCCCACAATAATAAAAGCCTAAGTACCATCTTCCTAGTTTCCTGAAATCTGTCCCGCTGATAAAAATTATATTTATTTACTAAAACAAGTTTCAAAGAAAACATGTAAAGTCTATCATAGTCATGGATTCTGGGACTGCAGGGATAACTACAGAATTTATAAATAAGAAACCCTTTGGAAGTGATAGAGGACTTCAACGTTTTTCATCTAAACAAACAAATACAAAAGTGTCCAGCTTATAAGTAAATCATTTTGGTTTAAATTCTAAACCCAGCAATTCAGTGAAGCCTCTAACAGAGGCGCTATTTCATTTTCTTTTCTTGTGCTGGCATGTTATCTCTAGAAATAAAGTTTTGCCAAGCAAATTCAGCACTATGATGAATCACAGATGTATTCCCCAATGTTTATCAAATCAAGCTCTTAGTAACAATATTTTCTGCGGCTTTCCACACATGTAAATATTTACTTATAAGAGAAAGTGATTTTCCAGTACAACAACAGAAAAAGTAATTACCACAAAAAACATGAAACAAAAAACAAGTTTCAAGACAGCAACCTGATAACAGTATAAACTGTGGTTTCTTCGGCGTGAAGCCAAACACTGGTATGACTATCTCCATTATCTCACTACAAAGATCAGAGTGTCTCAAAATTCGTAAATACATGTGCCTTTAAGAGGAGGGAGAAGAGAGAAGTACACCAAAAAAAAAGAAAAAACCCACAAAAACAGAACAAAAGCCTTTAATCTTAAAGTTTCCTTTTCCTTTCAGTCCATCTACACATTACCTTTTGTTTCAGTATATCTCTGGGGAACAAAGCCAAAAGAGCATGAACATCTGCCCTAGGAAAAACACTGGTGTGTACATACATACATATTCTTCTACATAGCTCACCATACTTTTCCAAGTAGAAAGACAACTTTAAAGTGGTAGCTGCAACTTCATGAGATTAAATTACCGGTAAATTATCATTACATTATCTATACACTAGGCTTTAGGTTTTGAGCGGTTTTTTGTCAAAATTAAGACATATGGCACTGTTCCAAAACCCCAGAGCTGTAACAGTGCACACATTCTGTGTATGGCATATCCAAATCCACTGGTTTCTTTCACACCCCACATTCATTCCAACTTGAAGCGCATTTCTCTACTCCCCTTAATTCTGCAACAAAGTGTACAGCACATAGTATTTGGAGTTTCTCCACTCTCCTATTTCTGCACATAAAACAGAAGTTAAAAAAGTAAAAGAGTCATTTAAGCAGCACTATTTCTGTTGCAGTTTGGGAATTCAGAAAATTCTTCCCAAAGCCAAGACAAACGCAAAAAGAAGTTTCCTAAAACTTACAATTCCACAATCTTTTCCCACCGCTTTGCAAAAAAATAATTACAGGGAGGGAAAGAACACTGTTAACTGAAATTGATACCATCATTGCCACATTTTCTTCATCGTTGACTGAACTATGAACTTGTCCAAGATAACAGCCCTGGTTTCCTGCCATATTACCCAGAAGGCACCTGAGGATCCTACAGCTCTTGGACTCTTCAGTTGTGAAAGCGCCGACATGGATGCACTGAAACTGCAATCCAATCCTTCGGACTTCCAAACTCCCAGGCCAACCAGCTACTCTGAAACGCAGAGTTCAGAGCTGCAAGACTGCCTGGGCTCAGTCTCTAACAGAAGGGAACAAAAAGCTCCGCAAAAAAAAAGAACTGCTAAAGTCTCTATGCTTTTAAGTCACTAGCGATCCATCAGATAATCTGGCACAAAATCACGGAAGTATTTGATCACAGTGGTAACCCTGTCAGACTGCCATCACACGTTTTTTCTAAACAGAAATGTCTTTTTGTCAGAGAAGTCAATTCATTGATAGCCTGCTTCATTATAAAATTCTGAAGTGAAACAGTGAAAATAACTCATATGCTGTTGCATATTTATAGCTTAATTTCTATACTTTAAAAAGTGCAAGAACCCAGTTTCATCCCTACTACTAAAAAAAAAGTTAAAATTGGTATAGCAGAAATCAACTACTGCAAGCAGTCAACCTTTTTTCAAGCTACACAACATCCTGCTGTAGGGTGGTATTACCAAAAGCACTTTTTTTAAATAAAGTAAGGATGGTTTAAAATGGTTAAAAACAAACCTAAAAACTTGAGGGATTCTGCACACAAAATAAACTCAAGCAGAACTACAGCTATCCAGCTCTGCTACCTGTGCTAGTTTTTCCATACAAGTGATGAGCTCAAAGTTTTATTTATGCAGTTAAACTGCAATGCAACAGTGACCCGATTAACTGAAAAAATTATCACTTTGTACTGTAAAGATTTAAAAGGGGGAATTATCAAATTCTACGTAATGTTCTCCCCCAACCCTTTTTTAATTAACCAGTAATAGCAGGAAGCTTCCTACCATTCCTCTAAAACTTTACGCAGAAAGTATATGTGCCATTGTAATTCAAAGTTCTATTGCCAATAGTGCATTTCATTACATAGTCCTTCTTATTCTTTTCATGGCTTACAACTTTCATAGCGTTTTGACACAGTATTAGTTTAATAACTGCAAATAAGCTAAATAAAAGGAGGTATCAAAGAACTATCAGTGAAGTGTCATATGTGGTGAAATCCACAAAAAGACTTTAAAAAAAACAGAACACCATTTATAAAAAAGTACTGTATCAGCAGGCAGGAATACCGATTGCAGAAAATAAGTTCATAGCAGCAAACATGAAGCCGATTCATTTATACACTGAGGTGTAGGAAAAACTACAAGCTTTTTAAATAGGTTCTTTAAAAAACAGTCAGTTTAGTTTATAGAGATGACATAATCTGGAGGTACTACATGAAAAACAGGTATTATCAGCATACTATGAACCTCTTTCTCCTCAAGTTTCTTTTCCTGTATTTTAATAATTTATTCATACATTATCATGAAAATATTTTTACAGCGGACTCTAGCAAAAACCATACTCACTCCTAATTCACATATTTCTCAAAAGTCACAGTCGCTCATGTCTCCTCACATCCTGTATTCTAAGCAGTCAGAAAATTCTGCCATTTAAGTTTTTTTTTTTACATTTTAAACTGATGAAAAACATTATTTAATTGGTAGTGAAAGATCCCCAGTCACTTATTCTACACCTGCTTAACTTGATCCCTCCAAAAACTGAACAGGCTTGAAATCAAACACATAGGTCAGATGCCTTCTCTGCTTAAAAAAAAGAGACAATTAATGCTGACAGCTGAGTACAGATGTAGTGGTGGAGTAGCAGCTCAGCTGCCCTTTCAGAGAGTAATAAAATATTCAGTTCCTGGATACTACCTTCAAAAATCAGTCGCTTTTAGTAAAACAATAATTGATTTTAAATAGTTCATTAAGAAAAGAATAATCATTTGTTGTAACTAGGATAAATTTTTTTCACAACTGGTGAACAGGTGGGACTGTTTGCACCAAAACCTTTCATCTCAACTACAACATTATATGCATTGTTTCTTTCCAATGTTTAAATTGTGGAAAAAAGCAGTTCTTAGCGTAAAGCAAAACCCACATGGGTACTTCAGCAATCTTTTCAGTGTGTAGTAATCATCACTGCAAATTAGGTATTTACATTCCCACAAAACTTAAGACTTTGTGTCTTACGTTTTATTCTTAACAAATTTAAAACTTCTATCATCAGTTCAGTAACTGGTGATTTATCCAGACAATCTGCTGGTTTATTGTGGAACCACAAGTTTGCATACATGAAGCTTCTTCCTTGTTTCACATTTTTCTGTCTTCTTTCCATTTGAGGGAAATGTCCATACAAGCAATCCTGTCTAAAGAGTGTTACATTCTAAGCTGTGTGATACTCCAAGGTGTAAAATATTCATTTCCTCAGAAATACAACTGCTGTCTTTTTAGAATTATTATTGCAAGATCTCTGACTCTCTTTACACTCTCCTGTGAGAACGGAAATACTGGTTCCTGGGTAACCGCACTTAAATTTAATTCTCTAAAAATGTACTTTCTTGGAATTGTTCAAGATGAGACTTGTACTCTTTCAGAAATCTGATGGAAGATGAGTTTTTCTGGACCATGAAATAAAAATACTTTTTGGAATAAAAACAATTCTTATAAACATAATTTTTAACAATGTCAGAGTGGTTTTGGTTCAAAATTTGTGGGTTTACCACGAGTTGTAGGGCCGCATTCCCCTCGCTCATACTGGCCCTACTTCCAGCTGAGCTATTTTTTTCCTGACACCAACACGAGAATCTCCATAAATTCTTTCATAGCCTAACTTGACTTTTTCCATAATCAGTAACTTCCCTGAAGCACTGTAGCATTATTTCATGTTAAATGAAACATTCCAAAATGAAATTTTTCCATTCAGTTTTCCCAAACAAAAAGTCAATCAGAAATTTTCTTAATTTCCTTTCATATGAAATTTTTTCCTCAACTTGAAATTGTCTGACCTAGAACTGGTGCACCTTGCTACAAATAAAAGCTAAAGTAATTCCGTAACAAAGTATTTTCTTATTTGAAGAATTAGAAGTATAAAGATATACAAGAGTGATGAGGTGGTAGACAGGAAAACATGCAAAGAAGTGAAGGAGAAAAAAACAAATCTGAAGTCACAAAGAAAAAGGAATTATATTTAAGGGAGAATAAATAGAATGAGAATTACAGACTTTCATCTCAGTGAAACAGTATGCAGAGAAGACTAAATCCGAAAGCAAATTCCCTAGGTTGCTCGGAAAGAAGGAAAGTTTTCAGGACAGAAAGGGATTCAAGGGAGCACTGCTGGAGTCTGAAGAGGAGAAACTAAGACTGCTTTTCTGGAGAGTTACTTTCTCTTTGTACCTCTTCCTGCTTTCCACTTTTGCATACACTGGTACTTACTACTAGCTTCGCTCAGCTTTCCGATAAATGTTCTTAAAGCAGAAGACTCCTTTGTATAGGTTTGTTTACTCAGTGTGAAGTATGATTAGAAAACCATTTGTTCCTACCCTCTCCTTTCACCCTTCAATTGTATCTGATCTTCAGATACCACTCATTCACATACATTATCACCTCAGCACGGGTGATTCAGCATTGAAACACAAATGATCAAATTTCTCCTTTCACCATCAACATTATCATCCAGTTGAAAATACTGTAAAAGAATACAGAATCCTCCTTGCTCGTCTCAGTCTTCTGTAACTACGATGCAATAATCATCTTGGACTGTAATTTGGAAAAATTCTAAACTCTTTCTCACACTCACTTCAGCATATCCAGAACTTAGCAAATCCTTCTGATCTAGGGGAAGTTAAACATTCAAAAATGATAACTTCTTAATTCCATTTTACCAAAGGAAATTAATGCAGGACTTTTTTTTTTCTCCTCGTCTTCCCCTAAAAAAGAAAAGGAAGAAACCTTGCTTTTCAGTTGGTACTCGGTCTATAGTTTCCTCTATGTACAGTGCTATGTGCACTTTTTCTAGTTTTGTGTCCATTTTCTGATACGGTGCTTTTCTTAAGCACTTTGGTATCTTCTATGCTGTCCTAGTACTGCTTTCAGCAGTCACTGACAGAACAGAACATACAAGCAATCATAACTCAAGTTTCTTATTTGGCCAAAGCTACAGTTATTTGAAAAAGAAAAAAAAAAAAGATAAAAAAAGAAAAAAGCCTATAAAACACACAAAAGAAACACTGATCATAGCACCATTCATAGAATTTGGAAGGGAAAAGAAGTTTCCAGAGGAAGTAGATTTTCCTCTATCCTCTTGGTCTGATCTAATTGGAGCGGCCTGCACAAAGACAATCTTTGTACAAAATCAACCTTTGAATACCTCCGCTATATCAACTCATCAAATTTAAAGCTGTCCTCATTTTCAGAGTCCTGTAATCCCTCCTAATAATACTTAGCAGATACTTTCTTTGAGCATTGTCTTAGCTTAGCCAATTATAACAGTGACGCTAGTCACTTCATTCCAGTGTTCATACAACCAATTCTGTTTTCATACCCATCTATCAATATTGATACTTCCTTGGCAGTTCATCTATGGCAGTCACATCCTCTTCCAGATCTTCCCCCTACTCCTCCAAAGCATTCAGATTACTACTCTCAAAATACTAGTAAGAACAGACTGGAACAGAATGTAAAGTAACACATGCTGTGCTGCAGCCTGCTGAAAGTATTGTTGTAAACTTACTTCAGAAAGAAGACATTTTACGCTTAATCTCTTCCTCTTATTTTGCTATTTTTCTTCCCATCTTGCACCTGAAATTACATAGTACACTCTTGAAAAACAGTACTGAAGCTTTTAACACTGTAAATCCAGCTCTGAGAAAGAGTATCCTCCCTGCCTTAGTAACAGTTCAACATTTCTCCCAAGGTCCACTGTTCTGTGTTACTTGTTACAGACCCTCTGCATAAGTCAAGGGGAAAACATAAACAAATCAAACTAATGAAACTCCCACAGAAAGATATTACAAAACAGAACACACTAGTGCGGATTAGTAGCAGAATGTTTCCTATAAAGAAAACTCATGGAGCTTTGGGGGAAAAAAAAAGGAAAAAAAAACCAACACAGAAGGAAATAAAGCAGCACAAAAGGGATAGATGTCTAGAAACTTTTTTATCCTTTGCCTACTTCAAAGCTCATTTTTAAGAAAGAAAAATTAAGTAGTAATCTATAATTTGTGCAAACTAGCATCAGATCAATTTTCCCAAAGATGAGCAGGGAGTATCAAAACTATTTTTATGCATGCTTCAAAACAGTATAGTAATAATTATTTTGTCTATTAATTCAAGATATTTTCAGTTGGTTTTTTGTTGTTTTTCCTTCTCTTAGAAAGGCAGCAAAGCTAACTACTGCATCCTTACTCTTAAGTTGGAACTATGCACAGATCTGCTGCTACACAAAACCAAGACTGATGAGCACCATCTCATGGGCATTTCAGGTAACAGATTTTTAATAGAAAAAAGAACTTTGTGAATACAGTATACAGATCTGGCCTCCAAAATAAATACATAGAAATTGAATGACACACAAGCATAATTTAAAAAGTTTCAGATGCTTAGATGTGAAAATCTGGCACAAGTTAAGAACTTTTCTAAAAACTGGTCACTGCAAATATATCTGACAGGAATGTTGTCACATCCACACAGAAAGAATTTTAGATGTATTTAGACACTTAAAGTAAGTATTTATAAGCAGTTATGTACATACAATTAACCCCACCCTCATTCCAAAGAATCCACTTTCTTGCACGGGGACTCATTAAAATAAGTTTTTAAAAAATAAGATGACAGCAGTACCAACAGAAGTCTTATTTTACCTTTTAAGCCAGTAAGTAATTAAAAAATAATTTTAAAAGCATACTTGTATGTTTTCGTTTCGAATTTACAACAGTCAATGAGATTCTAACAGATTGTTTACATCCATTCGTGCAGATCTTTGGATAACTAAAATATGACTCTTTAAAAATAGTCTTATGGAGCATATTACTTCAATTACTTGACATTTGACAATACAGTTCCTCTGTGACCTGAAATTTTACCCAGTAATAGTAATACCTCAGAGAGAACATCCCCTTTCACTTGTCTACTAGTTCAGGTTACAAAGACACTCCTGTTGTAGCATGTAATGTGTTGATCTTTCTTCAGTTAATCAAAAAGTTTAATACCAAATAAATTTATCGACACCTAACCTCATTAAGCACATTTCTGATAACTAAAAGTTCGTTCATTATGGTTTCTGTAAGATTTATTGGTAAAACATCTTGTAATAGTCAGTCACAGCCAAACTAGTTTTACTCCTTTGAGTGCTAGCTTTCCCCAGCCCTGCACATCAAATGAAACTTTGAGTACTGGTTTTTATTTATTGGATACCACTAACAAATAAAAAACACAAACCAAAACAAAAGATTAATTACAGCATTTTAAGCATCACTGCAGAAATGAAATTAGAGTGAACACAAATTCTGCTGGCACTTACAAAGCTGCTCCTGCTAAATTACTCCACTACAAAAAAATCAGATTGTTATTTCTAGAGCAACATTATTTTTTGAAAGATATAAAGCACCATTGTGTCCCTCCCTGCCTTGAACACAAATTAATGTAGCTTTGGGAAAGGCATTAATTAGAACAGTGTGGTCTGCACTTGAAAGAGGAGGCCACAACTCTCCAACCAGACACTGTATTGTGTCATTTGCCTGCACCACCTTTGCAATCATTTCACAGCAGCTGAGGGTCAAACCCGATCTAATATTTCAGATGCAGATCAGAATGACTCTGCGTAATCCTTCTGCGCAAACCGTCCAACATTTCCTTGGCTTCTTTCCAAAATTCACTACCGTGATCTCTACGCACAGCCTTCTCAGCACTGAAGCTCAGCCAGCTCCCACTCACAATACATTAGTAAATTAGCCAGTCTAGATCATTTGGAATTGATGTGAAGGAGGATAATATGTTATAAATTCCTGTTACTTAATTTGTCTTGTCACCACATGAATCTCTGTGACACTATCAGGATCAAGAGGTGCCTCTCCCCAAGTTCACTTTGACCAGCACAAGGGTATGAACTCTCAATCAGCTGAAATAATTCTTCTAGGTATGATGGAAGCCAAGACATAGCAACACATCTGTAGAAATTCACCACAGAAGAAACTGCGTTTGGTCACCAACCCTGCCTATCAACAAAGTTTACCTGCCTGGCAACAAGTATTTCAGCTTCATCCCAAGATTCACATCTCACATAAAAAAAACTTAACACTAGGACAAGATAGATTTTGTACGAAGCCAAACACAATTATCACAGCCAAGACATTTTGCAACATCTGTCTGTTCCTGACCCACTCAGGTCTGTACCAGTTCAAATATCACATTACCCAAGTCTCCAGATTCCCCTGACAAAGATGAGAGATTACTATAAGGCCAAACACACAAAGTAAGGTTCCATCCAACATATCGAGTCAATTTTAGCATCTTTGCTTGGGCTTTCATTAGAGCTCTGAATCTTCTTCCCCTTGCAATCCAAGTTTATGCATCATCTATTGTAGTATTCCACAAAAGGCATCTTTTTTATTTTTTTTTAGTTAGTCTACAAGGTTGAGCTGTGCTCCATAAGACCCAATGGCACTCATTTTAGTACAGCATGCCAACATCTTCACATCTCAAGCAGAACACCTCATACAAGAAACACTTGGCTATTTTTAAGTTTTGGCACTGTTAAACTTAGTGGCACTCAGATCTAAATGACTGTGGGCTTATTGGCTGTTGTTTGGAGCTGCCCCTTAATCTGCTTTGTGAAGATTTATTATTTACACTTAGTCTGTAGACTAACTGCGTGAAATGTTAGTTGGCCTTAATGCTCATGTTGTGCAGGAGGTCACATTAACACATTGATCACTTAGTCTTATAATCCATACCTGACAGTATTTCAAGGAAAGCTTTTATTGGCAAAGGTATTGGCGCTACTCCAAGATAAGCCTTTCAGTATCTGAATTTTAGGAATAATGTTGCTCTTAAATATTTGTATCTTGATTTTTAATACTCTACATATTTGATTGGTCCACTATTACAATGCAACAACTTCTGCCTCATATCTTTTTATTTCAAACATGACATTTATGTCACAAATTACTACTAACTTGTACCATGCCCAAACCACAACATGCTTCAATGGAATTCTAGTAACTGATTTTGTTATACAATATTATAGTTCTCTCATACTTCTATGTAGGACAACAAATTAGAAAAATCCATAACCATTCCTATAGACAGCATATATGTGCAACACTATAGAGAGTAAGACTTGCATCATACGCAAGAAAAGTATTTCACAGACCAAAAACTGAGACACAAATCAAGGGGAGAAGAAAAACAGAACTGAGTTGACACTCAAGAAGAAAGTAATAAAACAGATGCGGTGAGTAAAAAAAGATATATACCGTAGAACTAAGAGGAACAGGAAGTCCAGCAATAACTCATGTCAAATTATCTCTCTTCCAACCCAAGTGATTCTATGATTCTATGATCTAAACTGATAAATAGATGCTAAAGGTATATAGCTCTTCAGCCCTACAGCTCTACAATATAGCCCCTTCAAACTCAATTTTGGGCTTTTGCTAACAAGGCGAACTTATATAGAAAGCTAAAAAAAAAATGTAAAGCATACTATACAAGTTTTTATCTTAAATGCATAAATTTTGAAAATAAATACTTCAAAGTGTAAATTGGTATGTCTTAACGCACACCAAGTACATTGCTGAGAGCTTTCATACACTTCACTGCAAATGTAACTCAGGTTGGTCTCTAAATGTAAACATATCCATTGTGTTTTCCAGATTCAGTTAATATAAAAACCCAAAGTAAACCTCTCATGCCCTCCTACTGGCATTACAGGTAAGCACACAATATGTATTACAGAACACTTCCCTTTTTGTAACTGAAAAATGAAGCAAGAAGTACAAATATAGGTTTTGGCATAACAACCACATTATTTCAGCTCCATCAACTGCTAAGTCCAAACAGCAAGAAAAAAATCCTGCCTTTGCTCAAACAGTTGCAGTAAGTGCAACAAAGTCTTGAAAATCCAATTAAACTTACAAACCCAAAGTTTTCTGCAATACCATACAGATGTTTGGAAAGCAAGGCATTTTTTGCCTAGCAAAGTCAGCATTTTCCTTGTGAAATTTATGATATAGATGACTTTTTCTTATTTAGTATTTACTTAAGACTGAATCACGCAGTATGAGTGAAGCAGATTAACATTTTATCCACATTAAGCCCTCTTCAAGGGAATAAGTCTGTGGAGGCATGTGTGTGCCTCATGAATGACTACTTTAGCCATACAATCGTAGCATTCTTGTTTTATAAATTGACAACTATTTGAATATATTTATACTGTGAAATTGTAGCATTACACACTTTCAAAAAATCAGGTTGCTCTGGGGTTTTGGGGGGGGCGGTTGTTGGTTTTGTGTTTGTGGGTTTTTTTGGTTTTTTATTACACATGTAAACTGAAATACTGAAAAAAAAAAATCATTCAATTACCAACATTGGGGAAAATACAGTGACAGTGAGCAGATGGAAGATGAAAGGAAAAATAGTATTATTTTCTTCATGTATAATTTTAAAAAAGGGGCGGCATTGTCTGCTTTTTGTTCATTATTGGACTCTTCTTGCAAAACATTCAGCACACAATACTTACTTAAGAAACCATTCTTATTTCAAGACGAACCTAAAACTTATTTCATCCTTGTTGCCATTCACCCATTTTCTTTCATGTGCAATGCTGTCTTTGGCAACACTTTTACCTAAACTCACCTGGTCAATAACAGATCTGGAAAATGAAAGGCTCTTGTGATACAGACACCACTATTCCTAATTCAAAAAGCATTTAAATATAAAAATTTTAACTCTATCTTCTGACCTTCCTCTCATGCAAATATCGAGACAAGAGACAGGAAAGGGACTTGTGGAACACATTTATGTTCAGCACAACCAAATCCTAATGAAACATTTAAGGAAGCATTCAGAAAGGAAAGTAAAAGTTATAGAAAGAAAAAGTTCAAGTTACACTTATTTGTAACCTAATCAAAGTTTAAAGCTAGAGTCAATCACACTGACAAAATACTGTCAGCTAAAGTTCATAACCTTTGTACAAAACAATTTAGAGACAAGCCAGAAAAGAAAACAGCTTTCAGCATTTGTAATAATTTTAATAAATAAGCATTTGACTGCAACACTGACAAAATAATTTTAATAACTATTCTGTTCCATTGATTCTATCAACTCAAAGATCCCTTTTTTTCTTTAAATAAGGCAAACAAAGCCTTATGAAGAAATCATAATTACTTTAAACATAATTGCCAATCTACTCCATTACTAAATACAAGCATCTTGCTGAACGTCCCCACCCTTCAAACTCAAGAGGTTATATTAAGTAAAGTTCTCTTTTTGTTTTAATCATTTCCCCTTAAGACAACTAAGCAGAGTGCTGAGCGCTATATTCATCACCTAGTTTTCTTAAATGGTCTATGTGCTGCTTGCAAAAGTTTGGAGCTAATTTAGCTGTTTAACTCCAGAGACTGATACAACTAGTGATGCCACTAGAGTAAAGAAAAATCATCACAGCAGTTTTCCCTCCTTCTGTATATGGGCACTCCAGGCAAAGGCAAGAGGCTGCAGCAAAGGACAGCTAAAGCAGTAACACAGTTCTTTACTGAACAGAAAATACAGATGAAATGGAGAGTAACAACGTTTTCTCACAGAAAGCTTACCAATGGCAAATCACTTCGTTGCCACCACAGATCTGCACTGAGAGAATCAAAGAGAAAAAGCAGTGGGTTACAGAAAATAAAGCTACAGATAAAAACCCTTCTCCATGGAAGACTCTTAAATTCCTAAAATATTACATAATCATTCACTCAGAAACCATTTTTAACTTAACTGTGTTTATCCTCAGCATCTATTATACTACTTCAACTGCGTTACACATGGCACTACAGATGGTGCTAAATGACTCCAGGTAATCAAAAGAATGCTCTTGTGAGATAATAACATTTAAGTGATAAAATTAGATTTCTTATTATGTTCCAGTCCCATTTCTCACAGTGTTTAATACAAAACTAATTTCAGATTTATTGAGCAGTAACATTTTTGGAACCCCGAAATATGTGAATGAAGTCAGTCATAAAAAACAATATAAGACTGTCAAAAATAAACTGAGAAATGCATCCATTTAAGGAAGAACTTTAAAGAGTTTGGTGGGGAGACTGGAGTAAAATTATCTGTTTATGCCTCCTATTACTCCAAAAATTAATAAGTTTTTATTCATACTGCATAAGAATGTTACATTTATGAAATCATCCAATTTACATATTTCAACATTTAACATGCATTTGGTCCATGAATCACCCTATGAGCATTAAATTTTTCCATCAAATCCACAATTAGAGTCTCATAAATATGAGATCATCACCCTAGGGGACAAGAGTTCTTAATTTTTTCAAATTAGAAGCACTAGTCCAGTTACCAGTTTAAGGAGTTTTACACACTGGGAATATATAATATAAAAGCTCTTGTTTCTAGCCTCACATGGTTGTTGGCAGTAACCATGGTTATCACCATCTGCAGTGATGGCAGTGACAACAGCTGCACCCACAGCAAAGCAGGCCAGATACTTCAAACTATAACATATCTGGGCTTCCTCAGACATCATCTTTCACACAGCAACTAACAGATTTGTCCACAAAGTATCTCTGCCTCAGGTAATGTGCAGAAACTCCAAAGAGCTTTAGCTGAAAATAATTACACATTTCTGACTTTAGACTTGAAAACCTGAGGATTTTTATTTCCATCTTGAGTTGTTCCGCCATTCAAAGCTTCTTCTTCAGTACATACACTCCAGAGAATCAGCAGATAAAGCAGAAAAACAAGTCCTGCTGTCATCTTCAGGGCCTAGCAAATAGGACCACCTCAGTATTTTCAACATGCTTTATTTCCTCTTTGTATTGAAAAATAAGTACTATTATTTCTACTGCTACCTGTTTTTTGGGTTTGGGTTGTGGGGTTTTTTTATTAAAAAAACATTTTTCATTCATACAATTACTATTATTTGATTTCAAGCAAGTATTGCACTGAAGTTCTAGCACGGACTGACTTCAGCTTTTAGGACACCCTGCTTGAGAAACTTCTGTCTGCACAACATAGCCTGTCTCCTGCCTTTACAGAAACAAGGCCCTCAACTCTACCCTGTCAGATACCAAGAACAGCTTTTGTGTTCATTTCCTCTTTCATAACTAAGCATTATGTAACCTTGGCAATGAGGTCTCAATATGTAAAGATGCTAAAAATCTTCCCATCATTCACTGCAGTTAACAGAAGGTTAACTTGAGGGGAGAAGAGATTGTTCCAACAAAACACAGAAGTTTGCCATCTTCCCAAAAGATTTAAAAAATAAAAACATCGTAGTTCCTCAGCTCCAAGTCTACCAGAGGATTTGAGTGTTTACAAGGTTTCTGTAGTGAGAACTGCTGTTACGAGGCAGGTCCCAACCACATCAAGTCAAAATCCCAGACAACACAGCTTCATATTCTACTTTCTAAAGTTGTAGAATAATACCACCCTCACTAGAGCTTTAATATCTATAAACTCATTTCAAGTTTTAGGTCATTGCTGATTCAGCTAAATAACACTTTTCTGAAGAGCTTAAGTCATGTTTGTAACAAATTACAAAGAGCTAAAAAAATACCTGTAAATTACATGCCTTAAAAACTAAACTTCCTACCCCCACCCCTTTTTTTAATACAGGGCAACTACAGAATTACCACAATAACGTCCTACCCGTAAATTGGCTTTTCAGGAATATTGTTCTTATGTTGTTCAGGAGGTTGTCAATATAGACACACAGATTGTCTTAGAACGCTAAATTTAGCTCATTTTATAGTTTCTCAATTTCTAGTTTTCTCATTTGATAGTGTCATTTCAGTTTTAAGACTTTTTCATTCTAGTTTTCTCATTTGACAGTTTCACTTGTTACTTTCTTGGTTTTAAGCAGGTTTCCACTTTTTGCTGTATAGTCTACCCCAGAAATTGGAAAACAAAAATCTAAATGGCAACCTACATGTACCCCTCAGTGGATGTTTCATTACTTTAGCTAACAGCAGTGGAATCCTGAAATATATCTTGAAATATATTGACACACTAACCTGAAATATATTTACAGATTACCCCATTATCATATGATCAGTAAATCATCCCACTTGCTTAAAACACAGGGAGACTAGAAGAGAAGACAAGAAAAATAAGTCCTTCATAAGGATGCCTTGTGACTCTTTCAGGATGAGAACCCAGTTTCAGCCTTCTAGCTGCCTGCCAGCAGCAAACCCGCTCTTACAACAAGCTCTGCGGTTGAAACAGAAGGCATTCCTTGTAGACAAGATATAAGATGAATGCTGCTGCAATTTTATTATTTCATTCTAGTTTGTAAAGGTTGTGTGGCTATTTAGTGGAAGAGTCATGTTCTGGGTTCCAACAAATATAATCAGAGCCTTAATTCAACATCACCCACCAAATTCAGAAAGATACCAGCACAATTAGTTCATTGTTCTCTTTCAAAAAAAGATCAAGACTGACACTACTCTGCTTGTGACTTCTAATGAGGAACTGTAACTACTTGTGACTTCTAATTAGGATAATTTTCATGCTACAGTATCTTTTGGCGAAAAACAGGAAGACCAGTTTACTAGGACAAGCACATTGAAAAAATAAAAAGATCATTTTCTCAAAAATCAAGTTAGTCTTTGTAATACAAATGCACGTACAACACATAACTGACAACTCTTTCAGCAGATCCCTGAAAGAACAGGTGGTTTCCAAGGAAGACTGACCAGTTCCTTCTCTCGTGCTTCAAAAACTAAAATGGAAAACGAAGATCACCTCACTCACTAAACATTTCAAATTACTAAGACACTTCCATGTGTCTGCACATACAGTGAGAGTCCAAATTCCCTAAAAAGGGTATTCTCCCTGTCTAAGTAAAGTTGTCTTTTTCAGTACCATTTGGAATGACAAAGAATACCCTGCTGAAGTATTTTGAAATGAAGACAGTAGGAGAAGGCACACAGAGGCTACTATTGGCTCATGGAAGCAGTAAAGCTACTAAAACATGAACAGGACTTCGGAATGAAATTTAAGTCAGGGTTTGAACCCTTTAAGTGCCACTGGAGAATCAAGCACCCCAAGCAGGTAATAGGACAAAGGTAACATTCCAGGAATTACTGGGATCAGACTGTATCATGGTAGGTCCTGCCTCTCTCTCTCTTCTCAGGACTTGAGGCAACTGCGGAAGAAGGAAAGAGAAATATTAACAGAGCTACACACGACCCCATGAAGATGGCTGTAAGACATCTGAATTGGATAAGACTTCCCTTCTTCCTTCTGAAGAAGTTGAGGCTTCACATAAAAAAAATGCAAGAAGCCTAATGAGGCAGTCAGTGCTAAAGCCAGGTACTAAACAGTCTTAACTCTCCTTGATTTTTAAGTAGGAAGCATAGTATAACCTGCTGGGCTGAGAATTGGGAAGCCCAGTACAGTTGTCCTCCTTTTCTACCTCCCAACTCCATTTTCTCGGCACCTGACTACACCCAGCAGAAAACACACATTTGCTGCTGCTTCGAACACAACAGAAATCTGTGTGTTAGAAGAGTTTCTCTGAACAAAGGCTGAACCTACACATGTCTCTGGGGCACTGTATCATACAGTGGCTGCAAAAAATGAGTAGAACTTCAGAGAAAATCCTTGAAGATTGCTTAATACAGAAGAAGACATCAGGTAGTCTTAATGTATGAATCAGTAACTAATGAATCAACAGCAACTTTTCAATTATTTTAACGTCTTTTCTAGTTTTTATTTTAAAATCCTGAAATCCCAGCTGGAGGAAATAAGTTGATTCTTCCTCATTTTCAGAGTCTAATCCTGAAGATTTGTCATTTAAGCCAAGTGATGCAGGCCAGTAGATGTAACGATGCCGCTGGTGTATATCTGGACCACTTCATAGGGAGAAGAAAAGGGACATCAACTTTCCAGATGTCTCTGCTAAATAGTTTATTTATGAACTCATAAAAGCTTTTGAAGCTCATGCTTCTTATTGCCAACACTGAACCTACATTGTGGATTGTAACAAAGACAGAACTTCTCATTGACTTATGTTGCCATTAGAACAAAGGAGCAATTGTGAACTATCACTTGATGGAGCAGCACAAAGCACAGCCCAGGAGGAAGGTGACTTCTAACACAGTGACTGTTGCACACAGTTGCCTTGAGGCACTTTAATCTGCACCACTTATGCAAAGTTACCACCAGCTTCACTTCCACCAATTCTCTGCAGTCTTATACATAATTGTTTCCAAAGCAGGTAGCTCCTGTAAAGCGGAAGTAGCTTTTTCTAGTGCTTTGCTACTCTATGTATCCTTACAATCTTGTATAAAAATCTGGACCTTCGTTCCTCTTCCTAGGAACCTTAAATTTAACTAAATGTGCCATACCAGTCATGATCACCTACTTGGAGCAGTAAGACTTGATTCAGGCTGCAGAAATTTTGTTGCACCCAATGGATGAAAAGGAAAGAGCTCAGCCTGACTCTTAGGAGCCTTGTTATATTTACAGAATTAGAAAATAAAAATAACACTTTTTTCTCCTTGCTTTTATGTCACCCACCTTTGATATGGAAATCATTCAAGAGGCAAGAACGTATCTCAAAGAGGAGTATGCTACTTCATAATACCAAACAAAGTGACTTGTATAAACACCTCACTGGTTCACAGCACCAGAACATGGAACCATACAGAGATCATGACTACGGCATTATGTATAACAAAGCACTACCTGAAGACAAAAGGAACATACTTGGGTAACTAATAATTAATATAGTTGCCATATATACATTTCATTACTGTGTTGTCTTTGACACCATCATTAATTTAATCAGGGATAGTCAGCTTGCATGCTGGTAATGGACAATAGCTCCTTTTGACCAAACTACTAACATCTTTAAGCAAAGGCATCATGGCCTTCAAAATTCTGGATTAAGTTTGAGGTTCTGGCATCTTTTAATATAGGTATTTGCACATACAGTTACTGCAATTGAGAAATCCTTTACTCTGCTTTGATCCCATCCTTACAGTGATCAATACCTGTTTCAAGAATCTATATCTGTGCTTGCAAGCATTTTTTCCAGTACACACACGTCATGCTTTAATCCCAGCAGGCAACAAAGCACCACACAGCCACTCGCTCACTCCCTGCAGTTGGGATGGGGGAGAGAACCGGAGGAGTAAAAGTAAGAAAACCTGTGGGTTAAGATAAACATAGTTTAATAGGCAGAGCAAAAGCCACGCACGCAAGCAAAGCAAAACAAGGATTTCACTCACTGATTCCCATCAGTGGGCAGGTGGTCAGCCATCTGCAGGTATGCAGGGCTCCATCACGCATAATGGTTACTTGGGAAGACAAACGCCATCGCTTCAAACATCCCTGCCTTCCTCCTCCTTCCCCCAGCTTTATATATTGAGCATGACCTCACATGGTATGGACAGGCCTTTGCTCAGTTGGGGTGAGCTGTCCCAGCTGTGCCTCCTCCCAACTTTTTGTTGGTGGGGCAGCATGAGGAGAAGAAAAAGCCTTGACTGTGTAAGCACTGCTCAGCAGTAACTAAAACATCCCTGTATTATCAACACTGTTTTCGGTACAAATCTAAAACATAGCCCCATACTAGCTACTGTGAAGAAAACTAACTCTATCCCAGCCAAAACCAGCACGATACAGCAAGGTCACAGGCAAACCAACCCATTTAGAGGTATCCTTGAGAAACAAAACTCCTAGACAGAGTTGAGAAACAGAATTCTATCCATATCTCTAGCCTCATCTATGTAAACAATAGATCTATAGGAGGTATTAAAGCTGACTCTTTAAAAGTTGTGAAATTGAGTACTTAACGAGACAAATACAAATAAGCATTTAAAGCTGTTCACCTCCTTCCCCATATAACTACTTTTAACAGGAAATTGAAGCATCAAGGTCACTTCCGATTCAGTGCTACAGAAGTCAAAAGCACTGCCAGCCCACAGAAGACGTACAGTAAGTGTATTCCAAACCTGAAGAGCTGTTCCACAAAATAGGTGTCATATATGCCAGAAAATCGTCATTAAGCCTGTGTCTGACCAGTCCTGTGGTCAGCAATATGTGACATTACTACACTGAAATGCACAGAGATATCCTGTTCAGGATGATAATGGACTTCATCTACGAGAGTAGGAAATTTAATACGAATGAGCCGTGAAATTCTCATTAAATCCTACAGGTGAGTTAGCAACAGCTTTTGGACCAATATACAGTGTCACACTACAGAGCAAACAAAAACAGAGATACTAAACAACGTGTAACAGAGACAGGACAAGTCAAAATCCACTGAAATAATTCACCCTCCTCCTGCCTCCAAAGTTAAGTTCAGCTTACTTGGAGTACTCTTCTGTACTTCAAAGTGATTTTTCCCATACAAATTAACAAAGAATCACAGAGGAATCACAGAATGGTTTATGTCATAAGGTACCTTAAAAATCATCTAGTTCCAACCTCCCCTGCCACAGGCAGGGACACCTTCCACTAGACCAGGTTGCTCAAAGCTCTATCCAGCCTCATCTTTAACACTTCCAAGGACAGAGCATCTACAACTTCCCTGCACAACCTGTTCCAGTGCCCCACCACCCTCACAGTAAAGAATTTCTTCCTGAAATCTAATCTAAGCCTACTCTCAGTTTAAAACTGCTACCCCTCGTCCTATTGCTACACTCCCTGACAAAGTGTCCCTC
Organism: Chionis minor; assembly: GCA_013398295.1. Lineage (NCBI taxonomy): Eukaryota > Metazoa > Chordata > Aves > Charadriiformes > Chionidae > Chionis > Chionis minor. The sequence continues at coordinate 972,419 of VZSF01000627.1, forward strand.
CTCATCTTTTCCTGTAGGCCCCTTTCAGGTACTGGAAGGCTGCTAGGTGTCCCTAGAGCCTTCTCTTCTCCAGGCTGAACAACCCCAACTCTCTCAGCCTGTCCTCATAGCAGAGGTGCTCTAACCCTTTGATCATCTTCATGGCCCTCCTCTGGATGCACTCCAACAGGTCCACTTCCTTCTTATGTTGGGGACTCCAGAGCTGGATGCAGTATTCCAGGTGGGGTCTCACAAGAGCTGAGTAGAGGGGCAGAATCACCTCCCTTGAACTGCTGGCCACACTTCCTTTTGATGCAGGCCAGGATGTGGTTGGCTTTCTGGGCTGCAAGCACACATTGCTGGCTCATATTCAATTTTTCACCCACCAATACCCCCAAGTCCTTCTCCACAGGGCTGCTCTCAATTCACTCATCACCCAGCCTTAGGTCGTGCTTGGGATTGCCCCAACCCAGGTGCAGGACCTTGCACTTGGCCTTTCTGAACTTTATAAGATTTGCACAAGCCCACCTCTCAAGCCTGTCCAGGTCCCTCTGGATGGCATCCCTTCCCTCCGGTAACCCTACCACTCAGCTTGGTGTCACCTGCCAACTTTCTGAGGGTGCACTCAATTCCACTGTCCATGTTGCTGACAAAGATGTTAAATAATACTGGTCCCAATATGGACCCCTAAGGGACACCATTCATCACTGGTCTTCACCTGGACATCAAGCTATTGACCGCAACTCTGAGCATGACCATCCAGCCAATTCCTTATCCACCAAGTGGTCCACCTGTCAAATCCATGTCTCTCCAATTTAGAGACAAAGATGTCGTGTGGGACGGTATCAAATGCTTTGCAGGTAGATGACATCAGTCTCTTCCCTTATCCACCTATGCTGTAACCCCATCGTAGAAGGCCACCAAATTTGTCAGGCATGATTTGCCCTTAGTGAAGCCATGTTGCTGTCACCAGTCACCTCTCTATTTTCCATACATCTTAGCATAGTTTCCATGAGGGTCTGCTCCATGATCTTGCCAGGCACAGAGGTAAGACTAACAGGCCTGTAGTTCCCTGAGTCTTCCTTTTTTCCCTTTTTAAAAATAGGCATTGTTTCCACTTTTCCGATCACTGGTAACTTCACCAGTCTGCCAGGACTTTTCTAATTTGATGGATAATGACAAGATAACAACATTTAGACAGTTAGGATTTGATTTCAAAAGTTTGAATTTGAAACAAATAGTTTATAATCAAGTTTTACTACAGCACAGTTACAGTGATTAATCTAAACTGTTAATTCGTGATCTTATTTTAAGAAAATTTCTTTGGACCGAGTTATGTTGCTCCTCTCAAATTTTATCTCTACCTCTATTCATATGACTGGAATTGAAAGAGATCCCAACAACTTTTTGCATATCTAATTAAAAAACCACCACAGTCATCTCCGTCTTTAAAGTGCTAAGAACAGCAGCAAAGGCATCAGGATTAAATTAGTTCCCAAGTGAAACTTCATGGTTTTTCCCCAAATTCTACTTTGTATCCAGTTTTCCAGGCTTCTCAATTTGCCGCACAAAAGGTAACTTACAAGTTTCCTTGTTACAGTCATCTAAATCATCTGATACTATGAAAATTATTTTTCTCTTTTTTGNACAACACTAATTTGCATCTAGAACTGTTAAATGACATTTTTTCGGCTTGGTCATGGTTTCTGTCAAGACAGGACAAAGAAGTACTACGCACACTCCTAAAACAGGATCTAGTTGGAAACAGGGATACCACTTTTCTGCAAAACGACAGCACCATCTAGAAGCAAAAAACCTAAGCTTCTGCCATTTAAATTCTATCTTTCTGAAATACGTTTAACAAATTCTGGTGATCTTTTAGTCACCAGACAAACCACTCCACCTGAAGATAATTCACCTTCCAGGGAAGGAAATCAGGATTCTGTGCACCGTAAAGAAAACTTCACTAAAGCCCTAACAGGTGGGCAAGAAACCCACTGTCTTCCAGCTCCAAACAGTCATACATGACTGACTGGAGAACGTTGTTCAAACAAGGTCTGAAATTCGTTTCTTTCTGTGCCTTCACTCCACACCCATGAATCTGGCATTCTTTGCTGTATATGAGCCTAGACTCGGCAGAAGAGGTCTTAGAAAAGTCACAACACCATCACTATGCACTCCTGACAAATGGCAATTTGAATCTCTTTCCTACTAAGGACATGAATCACGGTGGCTTTCATTTCCTGCATAGGTGAGACTTTACTAAGCCAGCAAAACTCCCAAAGAACAATATACATTTCACTTTAAAAGCAGTACACAGAAAGGGCACAAGTCCTTCGTGCCAGGTCCCAGATGAGTCATGGAATAAACATCTCCCCAAAGGCAATACCCCTGCCAATCAGCTGATCCATAGCAACCGGAGCACACTCATGGCTCCCCAGCCCACTGCAGAACCCAGCGAGTGCTCAGGGATCACTTTCGCAGCCCAGGACGATGGCAGCAGGTGCCAGGTCACAGAAGAGGAGGGAGAGCACAGAAAGGACAAAGCAGAGTGTTCTGGTATGATGTTAAACACTAGATAATTTAGCACAGCACAAGTCTGGGACCTTACTTTTGAGGAATAAACGGGCAGGAAAACAAGGCAATCTTTTCCCTATGAGCATTTACCAATTTGCATAAAGATGGGAAGCTGCTGGTACAGTTTGTGTGCCTGAGAACCCTTTTCACAGCACCTTACTGTCGAGTTGTGCACCGATGCTACCTCATTTAAATCAAGGAAATCTAAAGTGTTAAGAATAGCACCAGAATGTGATCTTTGGCTGTAGATTACAAAAATGGACAGAAGACTTCCTGCGATCCCAATTGAAATACCCATTTCCAGCATCTCAGTGTTCTCCCATTCTGTAATATTAGCAATATATTAAATATACATAGTTCCCCATCTCACATTAGCTATTTTGAAACACATTCTAAAAAGGCAGTCACAGTTACTCGGTTTTATATTTCACATCAGATACCCGAAAGTCAGGCATTACAACACCTAAATTATACACTGGAACCAAATCCTACAGTATAACTAAGCTCCCATTAGAGAAGGTGGGGGGGAGAGGGGGAAAGCTTGCAAGCTCTTTTCAATCAAGTTTACAACCAAAACTACAGACAAATCGCATGCTTAGTTTCAACAAAAACATTAGCAGGGGGCAGATGCTGACTGGACTGATAGTTTCCATTTGTTTATTTAACAGTCATGCACCATTACCAACATTACTCATTTGGTTCCTATTCTCCCCCAACTGCATTGTTATAAGGCTTATCAGATATTCTACTTCTCTATAATTGGCTATTTTTTTGAACTTAGTCTATGATTCCACATTAAAAAAAAATCTTTCTGGGTTTTTTGTGGGGGTTTGGTTTTTTTGGTTTGGTTTTGGGTTTTTTTTAAGCACTACTTGATTCCAAGGTCCACCTGAACCATTAATAATCCCACAAAACCCAAATATCCTTAGGAACACAGTTTTAACCCCAAAAAGTGTGAACAGCATAACTTAAAGACTTCTCTAATAATGGACTACTGAACCTTAAAAGTCGCAGGATCTGCAAAGCCTTTATTCACCAATTCTACAGCAACAGGTTTCACCTTATTTTACCAAACAGCTCCCCACTCACCCCCATCCCAATCATACTTGGATACTTGTATTACCGGTACAATTCTCACCCAAACCTGCATAGTTTGATAAAGGAACCAATTTGCGAGAGATTTATCAAGCAAACATTCAGCATCCTGGACACCACATATTTCCCAGTCCACTGCAAGATGCTACTGGTTCTCTTGCTTCTCTTTTATAAGAGAAATTGCTCTCCCACTGCATGACCATCTCACCTGCTGCTTATTGGTGTCTCTAGTCTTCCAGCATTCCCAAAAGAGAGAATAAACAAGATACAGGTCACCCTATGCACTGTTAGGGTTACTGTTTTAAAGGGCTAGTCCAGTACAAAGCCAGAAACTTGGAGTATCAAAGTGGGGCAAGTAGAATAGACTTCACTAATTTATTTCTGTAACTTCTGTCCACACCATGAAAAACAACTGCTGATGGTAAAGAGGGGAGGGGAGTTGACATAAACACAGATAACACACTTCCGTAGAACAGATAAGTCCTAAATGGTTACTCTGGTTTTGATTTTCAGGAAAGCTAAACCTGTAGCTCTTTCAGTGTTGCCTTCTTCAGTTGCATCAACAGAATAGAACAGGTTTTTGCCTGAACAAATCACTTCCAGCTTTTCAGTCACACCAAAAATAATCTGAATTTGCTATACAGCGTATATGAAATTTTTTTGGCTAGATGTATGTAAGAATACAAAAACATCAACAGAAATATTCATATGCAGGCTGCAGTAAAGAGACTTGCAGCTCAAATTCGCAGAGCACTTTACAGAAGGCAACAGAGGACGTCCTATTCCCACTAGCTATTCTCAATTTAAGTATCATCTCAAGTCAACTAATAACAAGAAAATCATGCCTGGGACGTAGCTGCTCCCAGTTCCTCAGTTATTACTAGAGGAATCCAGTGGATTAGAGGAATCCAGATGGAAGGCATTAGGTTTTCTTCTCCACAAATTAGTTTCTATTTAGAAACTACTTATGGCTATTTGTGAAGCTTTGGAATCTAAAGCACTGTAGCAATGCAAGCTCTTCACAAAGTACAATAGGCTTCCGGTATCAGCACAAGGACTACAGTGTCTTGGGAAAAGGTACAATTGCAACTTACACAGCACCATTATTTAGTGAATTTGATTACAGCAGTTGTGCAAGGATGCATCTCGATTGCTATCTGCTCTAAATACGGAGCACTGCATACTGGAAACTACAGTCTCCCCTGGCCACACGTGGTATTAAAAAAAGCAGGTGGCAATAGTATCCTGGTTTATGCAAATTAATTAGAGCCCTCAGATTCCTGGCAAATGGCCAGAGCTCCCAGACAGGGAAAGTCTGAAGGTTTCCCAGAGGAAAAAAAAATGATCAAACCAGTTATCGGACAGGCAATAATATGCTCTAGCATTTTACCAAGTCTAGTAGAAAAATCCCGAATTAGTTAAAGCAGAAATATAATCTAAATTAGGACATTAGTAATTAGGTCAAGCTAATACCGAAAACCATCATGCAAAATGTTACAAAGAGAGCAGCAAGGCCTCTAGGGGCTAGAGAAGACATTTGAATGGCAGAAAGTTAGCTAACTGTAATTAGCGATTATGAACAAAAACTTTGTCCAGATTGACCCATTTAAAATAAATAGAAGTTCTTTAAAAAGATATGCATAAATTTAATGCACACCAGACTGAATTTGACAGAAAAGATTTGTAAAGGGTTTTATACGCAGAAACACCGAAGGCAGCAAGTAGCTATTTCACAACCAATGACTAAACTGTAGAGGTTATTTAATCCGTGCAACAGCTTAAAGCTTCCTCCTTAAGATTCATGAAGAACTTCATGACCTCATAAAGGTAGAAGCTATAAGTGCTTTAAATTACCAACTTATCTAGTAAAAAAAAAAAAAAAAAAAGTCAGAACAGCATGTCAAGTGGGATACAGTTTAGAATGACTGCAGTAGGTGGTAAAACAAATACATGGTGAAAGAAACCACAGAGAAAGCTCATTTTTATCTTTCATCAGACTTGAAATCTTAACACACAAAAAATCATACTTGAAGATTTTTCAGAAGACTGGGACGTCTCAGCAAGCTTCTGCATCTGAATGTACAACTGACTAGCCACCAAGTACTGAACACCACATCAAGCCAACACTGCCTTAAAAAAGAATTAAGCAAATACCTCATCTCTGGTTTTCCTCAACCTACAGTATTCGTCCAATACAGCCACTTCAAAAAACTTCTCTTTACTTACACTCCTCTTGAATCTGGACACGTTGGTTAATCCCTCCAATAATCTCTTTCAACAGACATGAATAATTATCTATTTTTACCTCACTCCGCAATGCCCAGCCTTTGTAGCAACCTTGACATGCCATCCACCTATTTCCCTGATGCTTTTGACTAATTTCATTCTATTCCCTAATCCGCAAATGCTTTTCCTGAGCCAATCCATATGGCCACTGCTTACTGTGCTATCTGCACTAGTGGGTCAGGCCAATGGTCCATCTAGCCCAGTATTATCTGACAGAGGTGACATAAAATACTACTTAGAGAGAGCAAAGCAACCACAATAGATACCTGACACTCTCTCTCCTTTGTCACAGGACACCAAGGAGAAAAAATCTGTCTTTGAACTGATGTGTTCCTCTCTAAAGGTAAATTCTGAAGTAAGCTATGCACACTTTTTAAACAGGCTTACTTGTAGAACGGACCGCTAATTAAAACTGCCTATCAGATATTGCATTATTAAGACACGATACACGTAAATGCCAAGTTCAGCATTTCTTTTTTAGCTTTATTTTAGGTTTGTATGGAGCCTACTAATGGCAGCACAGGTTGCCAAAACTTCTGGATAATACAGAGCACGTGTCACTTGCAGGCTTTCACAGACACTTGAAACTTCAGACTGGTCGTGAGAAGCTATAAAAATTGGCCAGTTAGAGGAAGAGTGACAGTCCAATTTACTATGATTTAAAAAATAAAAACAAAAACAAACAAAAAACCATACAAGCCTGACGCAGCTAAAGCCACAGACTTGCGTTATCATCTATACTTTAAGTGGACAGAAGTGACTGAACTAGGATAACCGTAGCCAGCGGTGCGCTTACTGGGAACCTACTAGGGAAGACTGCATATATTAAGAAACATGCAATATTCAGTGACGCTCTAGAAACCATTTGGTTACTCTCACTTGTCATCAGCATTGATAAGTTTATATAGAAAATAAATCCTAGCGTTCTCTAAAAGCCTACAGTAAGGTAATGAAAACAATGTATTGTTATGAAGCCATTTATGGTGCATTTTTACTACTGTAATGCATTTAATTCTATCAGCACTATTTTTGAGGGTTTTATACAAGAAGGTACATGCCAAAATGTCTGTGACCAGACATGAAAAAGGGGAAATTCTACATCATAAAATCCATTGCACTAGTGTTTCAGAAGCATTCATACCGAATTAGAAACCTGTTGTGTCAGCAGGTGATGCCATTAGCTTTTCACTATGAATAATGATAGAGAGTTTCTAGTGCTGAAATCATAGCAATGCAGACATGACAAAAAGAGCTGAGGGCACATGAGCAGAAGGCAAACAAGTGGCAGTCCTGACATTTATCTCAGATTTGGTCTATGAAATAAGCCAAGTGGGGTTGAGGAAGTTTACTTTAAAAAAGAAGAAACAGGAAAGTAAACAGTAAACATTTTTACAAGTTACATTGATTTTTGTTTGTGGCTTTCGTAAAGTCTGGCAGAAGTGGGAGAGATGGCAAATGAAGTTTTTGAAGTAATTTTTGTCTTTGCTCCTCAGATCCCCTTATTTTTCCTCCAAAGGTGATAAAAACTAAGATTTCTTTCTCATTTGGACTTCATCACTAGGGGACTCTTGGCAAGGACCTCATAATCCACAAACAGGATCAGAAGCAACTGCACATTCTCCTCACCAAAGTCTTTGCAACACAGCTTGAGGGGGAAAAAAAAAAGAAAAAAGGAACCACAACAAATAACTGAATCTATATTATAATCAACAGAACAATCCAAAGTGCTAAAGCTTTTTAAAACAAAACAGGCTTAGAGCAAGGAATGGCATTTCTTTAGAGGAGTGTAGAAAGCCTAGAATATCTGTTGTCTATATACACGAGCTGACTTGAGACCTGAGTAAATTCTGGCACGAAGTCCCCAAACTGAATTACACCAACACCACAGAGAGGGACAATAACCGTACAGTCACCTGCTTGAATCATAGCAGAATTTTGCCAGAATATCCATTTCCCACTGTAAGTCTAATAATGCAATATAGTTAACCCCTGCATATACAGCTTTTATTACCAACAAACCCTTGTGAGTGCGAGCTGTTTACCTACTAAAAGACAAGGATATCCAGTGACCTAAGTTTTACATATACACAAGAAACTTGCAATAACTTGGAAACAAGACAACATCGACAAATGAAACAAGACAAGCCCATTTAGAACACAGTAGACCAGAAGCTCCACCCTGATTTTTAATCTAGAAAAGATTTTGCAGAACTTCCTATATTTCCAATGCAGGTTGTATAGCCTTCAAAACAGACTTCATTCTCTACACCTAAAAAATTCAGATCCTAAAAATATTCTCTGACACTAGTAACACAGTACTGTAACTGATTTTTACATGTGCATAAATGTTTTTAAGTTTAGCCAACTGCCAAATTATTTCTACTACTCAATCTGAAAGTGTCTTCATTAGTAGGTCAACTTGTCTTTCTGTTTTACTATGAAAAACACAAAGCTATTTTAAGTTAGTAACAGATCCCACTGTAAATAATTTATTTTTCCATTCTATCATCCTCCCCTACCAAGAGGTTTTTTTATTTTAATAAACTAAGGGGAGGGCAGGGAGGCGGGGCAAGGAGCAGATACAAGGTAATGAACAGGAATTCACCTGATTTATATACAAAGGAAATTCAAGGAGGTATTGCTGCCCAGAGTCAATTAAAAATATAATTCACAATGCATGACCAAGATAAGCCCGCAGTTCAGCTTACTCTCTCTCAGAAAAGTAACAGAACAGATTAACACTTGTACAAGAATGTGCTTTCAAAGTTTTGCAGAGAATAATAAGCTTCTTTAAAGTCAGTATTTTCCATCTCAATTTCAAGAAGTGCTGAAATACACAAAGCCATATTTAATATGGGCTGGAAAACTAGGTTCTCAGAGAATACAGGCCAAAATAAGCAGATCAATTTGAATATTTCTAAGAGTAGAATTCTCAAAGACAATAAAATGAGAGTACTAGGTTTTTAAGGCATGCTAGAAGTGAGCTCGCTAAGCACTCTGTTATACTGCTGGACAGAGAAAATGTTATAGGTCGTTCTCAGCTCCAACAGAGCTGGACTGAACAAGCTCAAATAATCAGGACCACAAAAGCTTAAATTTCTTCAATAAGCAGCAGGGCAATTACCGTGCACTTTAGGTTTTTGAGCTTACAAGTCTTTCACATACAAAGCATGACCATATCCTAAATCCTTAAAGATGAGGAACATCAAGACAGCACTTTGGGCTTCTCTTGACTCTCCATTACAAAGAAATTCACCACAACTTCCATACGCTACGGCAAGCTTGAAGAGCATCTATGGCAAGCTTGAAGAGCATAATTAAGAGCAACATGTTTGCTCAAGAAATAAAAATTAGGTCAGCTAACCTCCCTTTTAAAAAAGTAAACTCTTCCCATTTGAGGGCCGTTACACTATAAAGTATGTAAAAACACCTTTCAACACAGATTTGCCTGGCCTTCCTTGCACTCTGGGCCAAAGACGTCTCACTTTAGCGATCACAAAATCCCCCAAATACCATAAATGTCCTCCTTTCAAAGTACAAGAAGCAGGCTAGCTCATTTCTGCTACCAGCACTGGGGTAGCGCAGCCGTGAGTCACCAAACTGAATGAAACCCGATAGGAGGGGATGCATTGTGCTTAACCCCATTAGTAACAACAGATCACAGCATGATGGTCATGCCCCCTGTTGAACCTGTGCACACATGAGTAAACTCACTCTGAAAGCTACTGGGAAGCAAACTACCAGAAAAGCCATAGCTAAGAATCACTTTTTCATACAAAAGTTAAGTTTTTTCTGCATACACGCACCGAAAAGTAAGCGCGCCACTGCCGACCAATGCTTCGCATGCCTTAAATTCTGATCAGTGTGATTTCAGAAGTACTAATTGACAAAACGAAGAGGTCACAACTAACGACTGAACAGAGGCAGAACTCAACGGCAGACGGACAAGTATTGCTTTGTAGGGTGATCTCATATCCCAGAAAACTCTATCAAAAAGTCTGCTTAACAGTTAAAAAAAAAATCCAGAAAATAAATGCTTTCTGTAACAAAACCCATGGGTTTCTTGGCTTGCTTGATTTTTTAAGCATTACAGTTTTAATAAAATCACAGAACATCGAGACATCTCCTTCCAAATTAGACACCAGTAGGTGATATGTTTTCCTGGGACTCAGAGAAACCAAGGGATCTACTTTTTTTGATATTGCTCAAAAATTTGGATTTTGTTCTCACATAATCCAGATAAAGTGTACTTACTACCCAACTACTGGTTGTTTCATGATAGCTATCAACTGAATACTTCTGCTCTGATAAAATAACATGGTGCAGGGGCACGAACTTTAGCCTCCCACATCGTAGGCAGGTGTGCTGGAACAGTTGGGGAATCTTCTTGGAGAGGTCAGGGGTGTTGTTTCACTTGCAGAAAAAGAGAAAACACAGTTTCAAAAATTTCCAGGTCCAGAAACTCTCCCCTACTCTATTTGGGAAATGAAGACCCAGGAGAATACAGTCCAGAGGTCAAAATCTCCAGACCTCTCAAATCCAAAACTTGAGGATACTCTGAATCAGGCAGGAATTTTTGTTCCTCTCTTATGCAAAATGGAGCAGAAAAGGAATCCCAGAATCAAGGAGCTTTTACATTTTTAATTCTGCTGAACCCCTTTCCACTGCTGCCATAAAATCCACCTCCTGTACACCACTCAAAAGACCATGCTAAAAACACAGTAAAATTTAACATGCTCATGAACAATTTCCGTTCACACAAGTGTCCGAAATTTACCAGAATTTCCTTTTGAACCTCATGTCCACAGCACCAGGTTTTGTGAAGGACAATTGTCAAGTGGACTCTAAGTAACTTAAATCACTTTCTCATACTTGAAGCATCCATGAAACCTCTGATCTGCACCTTTTTTTGCCAGTACTGCAATTCCTCTGTATTGAGACTTTCATCCAAACAATTTACAACATTACATTCTGTTAATACAAAAATATTCAAAAAATAAACATTTACCATAACCCAAGAAGATAACATCAATAAACATTAAACAGACACAGCGCACATAAATATTTAGTGACCATTAAAAGTTGCATGTAGCAAAGAATACTACTAACAAAACAACTGAAATCCCAATAACATTAAAAAAGCAGCACGCCTTTTGCGTCAAATTTCCTTGTTACTGAGCTTTATACTATTACATGCTCTCACTTCCTGGTTTGTCAGAAACCACACCATTTTAAAGTCAAAGGTGCTCACTAAAAGGAAGAAGGAGGAACGATGAGTGTTTTTAGAGATGTCTTGAGACCTCTGATAACACCAGAGTATCTTTGTAAACTTAAAGACAGTTTTTCTCCTAATGTTTGGTCTTCAGCAAGCAAACGTGAACGACTACCCCAATTGTTTTAAACGTGGCCCAAGAAGTTCAATGCTACATATTACGTTTGTAGCTTCAACAAGAAAAGTTGTATCCTCAATTTAGTGAGATCTATCATGAAGTATTAAATACTTCCATACTGTATTCAAAATATAGCAGCCAGCTACCTGATTCATTACTAAAAAAGGGCACTGAAGCCACGTTTTACTCTTCCCAATAAGCAGAGGAAGTAAAGCATTTGAACAAACTGCTCCCTGACACCCCCACTCCCTGTAGACAGAGTATGAAAGTTCTGGCTACTTCCAAAGTAAATGGGAAGCAACAAGGGCCACAAACATCTTTCCGGGAAAAGTTGTTTTGGCTTCAACCAGCAACATGTGAGTTTTGATGACAGTTTGAGTTACTAAATCAACATTTAACTTTCTTCTTGAGTACACCTGTTGAATGTTTAAACATAACAATACACTTCAGTTCCAAATAAAGCAACAATTTCTCTGAGGCAAACTAAGGAGGATGCTGTTTTGAGCTCTTACAAGTTTAAATGAATATTGAGAGGCTCATACGCTTTATTTCCAGCTTTTGTGATCTGTAAGTAAAAAGAAACTAGCTGAAATCTAGTACGGTGAAAGTGTAAACGTGCAAAAAAATAGACAGAAAAACACCATCAAAAAAGCATGGGATTCTTCGGCACATGTATGCCATTCTTTTCCCTCGTGCCCAACAAGGCAATCAACTTACCAGATTAAACACGGTGTCGACTATGTCTCTGTTGGACACTTCACCAACTTCCATCAGTCCTGTCAGCACTGCAAATTTCATCTTGATGCCTCGGATGGGGACTCCTGGATTCAAAGGCTGCAGCACACTTCCCCCTTCGGCACCGTTTCCTTCTTTCCCCGCTGCTGCTCCTCCTCCACCACCTCCTCCTCCTCCATCATCACCTGTTGGCTGAACAACTTGTTTGCCTTCACTCGCCATGGCTAGTTTCACTTCGGACCACGACTTGAAACGCCAGCGGCGCGCTGGCCGCTCCGGCAAGAAGGAGCGACTTCGATTCCCCGGAAGGTGACCGGCGGCCCACTGCTCCCCTTCGGCTCCGGCTCCCGAGGAAACCCGCGTCCGGCGGGAAGGACGGGGCGGCGGGGGGGGTGGAGGCGGGCAGGGAAGGGAGGACGCGCCCTCGGAGTCCCAGCTTTCTCCTCAGCAGGAGGCGTCTGTCAGCAGCGCTCTGCCCTCGGGCAGGTATTCGCAGACCTGAAGGACAACCACAGACGTTCTCCCGTTGGCGGAGGGGCCGGCGCTCCCCGCAGCACGCCCGGGGGTCCCACCTCCAGCCCGCGGCCCCCGCCGCCGAAGCGCTCACGCCTCTCCCCGCGGAAGCTCTCGCTCCCCCGCAG
>VZSF01000627.1:987962-1019806 GCA_013398295.1 Chionis minor
CTGGTTATATTATTATTAAATAATATTTTAACTTTTCTGTGGCCTGATTTGGGAATGCCATACTTTGTGTGTGTGGTATCATATTTCCCATGGTTTTGGGGCAAAAAATAGAAGATGCTCTGGAACATGTTCAATTATAATTCTTGCTTCATTCCCTTCCTACATAATTTTTTTACATTGTTACATCTATCTATATAATATATGTCAAGACTAGAACATTTCATAGGTGCATTCCTATTTGAATTTTCAAGTCCTAAGAAAGGAGTAAGCTCTATTTTTTTTCCCCCCTTTCTTTTCTCGTCTCCCTTAGTTACATACATACATTATTAGGAAGAGATGATAATCTCTAATTCAAGTAGCAGATATCTGCAGTTTCTTCCTCAGAATTAGAAGTGTTTAAGAACTGTAACACTGACATGTTCAGTCTCTACAAAGCTACATTGAGCTTGTGTAATCTTGACATTTTAATCTCGGAGTTTCCTGACGCCAGCATTTCTTATGCAGGTTTTAGGTTTCTCACATCTATTGCTTGAACTTCCCTGACTTTCTATGAGTCCCCTGTAGTTTCCTAAAGGATTGTTTTCCCTCTTGTAGGAAGATAAAACTTTTATTTGAGCCTCTAAACTGGCTAAATACACGTTTTCACACATCGGTTTTACCTGCCTGCTTTTAAGTATTCCCTGCCCCCACAGTTGGCCTTTATCTTTACAGTCTGCATCAGGCCATCCGCCAGCAGGCAAAAGCAGAAGTGAAATAATGTTTGGAATTTTTTCCATATCTAGTGACTTGGAGTCCGAGTTCTATTTGCGGCCTCTCCTGTTATCTGCGTTAGAATGCAACATTTGTTGTTAATCTTTTTCTGCTTTCTTCGTTGTTTTAACATCACATTAGAAACAAAATAAATAAAAAGAAAATGAATTGCTAAAATCCAGCTTAATGGATTTCAGATGTTTTCATCCAAACTGCGTACTCCAATACCTAGCAAATCCAGTTTGCCAGGGAAGACAGCACTGTCACGATGAATCCTGTCGGATCTTCCTGTATTTTCTTATAGACAAATACATACTTCTTGACTGATCTTGATTGTTACAGGCAGTGGGGTATGTACATCAGGCAAGGCAAATAATGTTCGCAGACTGCCAGTTTAGGGTTCCAAAGACAATTATTTTAATTCATTTTTCAGCCAGGTAAACCCAAAGTTAAATTCTCCAGGTGATCTGTTCTCCATTTGGGTTGGGTTTATATACAAGCAACCATGGTAGTTGCCAAAAATCCACCACCCAAGGTCTGGAGAAACAGACTATGTTAGATAAGTTATTTGAAGTGTTGCTGAGAATTGGGAGTAAACCCTGTCTCAATCCCTTGCCCTGAGCTTCCCAAGTGTAGTTACAAGTCTAATGCTGGTTCTGCCTTCCACAATCAAACTGGAAGCGTTGAGCTAAGGGAATAAAAAATGATAGAAAGTCGTACAATCTTACAAACCTTACAACCCAAAAGAAAAATCACAAAGCATGGATTAAAAAATAACTTCAACCCCAGACTGGGAACAAACTCCATAAGATTTTATAGAAAGTACCAGTAAAGTCTCTGAACTTGATTTTAAGAAAAATACACTTTCTGTTTAAATAACCTTGTAAAGTATTACCATGCCTGGCGGTTTAGAAGCTCTGCTCAAATCTTCTGAACCCTCTGCTCAGCACTGATCAGCCCCCACCTGGGATGCCGTGTCCCGTTCTGGGCTCCCCAGTACAAGAGACATGTGGGCATCCTGGAACAGGTCCTGCAACTGGCCACAAAGACAGTGAAGATGTAGGAGGGGCTGCGAGCTGGGACTGTTCATCTGGAGGGAGAGGAGACTCAAGGATTTCTCTTCAATGTGCATTAATAGCTAGTGGGGGGAGTGAAGTATAGCAGCTAACGAGCAGACCCACTGCCAGCTTTGTTGCATCTGTTGCAAGAAGAGTAATTTTTGGCAGCTGGAGTCATTAACCTTTTTAATTGCTGCAGCTAAATGTGAACAGTGCTCAGGGATCAGGTCTTTTATGTAAAAAAAAAACCCCACCATTTAGTTCATATAGGATACGAAAGCAGGTGTCCATAATAACTCATAATTTTGTTCGGCTTACACAGTCCAACTAAATTGATGTGTTCAGTTTTGGTGGGGTTTTGGAGGGGGCCTCATGACATCCAGTAATGTCAGAAATAATGTTGAGTTAACGGCATTTTAGCCATAAAATACTCTGCTTTTAAGCAAAATGGGGGAAAAGAAATAATATATAAGTTTATAACCTTTTAATGACAAAATGTTCCTTGATCTTGAGCGCCGGACGAGAAGAAATGACCTCAAGTTGTGCCAGGGGAGGTTTAGAGTGGATATTAGGAAAAATTTCTTCACCGAAAGGGTTGTCAAGCGCTGGAACAGGCTGCCCAAGGAAGTGGTTAAGTCACCATCCCTGGAGGAAGATGTGGCACTTCAGGACATGGTTTAGTGGCGGACTTGGCAGTGCCAGGTTAACAGTTGGACTCCATGACCTGAAAGGTCTTTTCCGACCTAAATGATTCTGTGTTTAGAAGCTGCTTTAAAAATCCTTGCGTAGAAATTAAAATCCAAATAAAAAGGCTTCTTATAAGTACTGTTGACCTTAAATATGAGAGGTCATCTCTGTTTCTACAGAGAACATAATATTTCAGGAGAGTGTTGTATTCCCAAAATAAAGATTAGCCTTGCCTAAAGAGGAAGCTTTCTTTTGATTAGGTGTGAAGGCTTTTGCAGTATGTGTTAGATGGTATAATTTTATTTTTTACAATATACTACAGTGCATTTTCATAACGCACAATTTTACTTTTTTATAATGTGTTTTTCAAAAGCCATATGGTGAAATTTACTCACTTTTGTTTAGAAGTGTAATCAGTTTATCTCTTCAATTGTCTGCATCATGTGTTCGTGATTTGTGGATTCCTGCTATCAGTGTGTTTGAAAGCACTGAATTAATAAATGAATGCTTAATGAGCCTCAGCTAGGTGGCATTAGAAAACGCATTTCCATTCTCTAAGGAAACAATGCTGGTACTGAGCTGAAGGAGCTGCTTTAGCTCATTTGTTTGGTTCCTCTAGCTTAGACAGGATCTTCAAAATGTCAGTGTAATTCCTTGCGCTACCCAAGCCATGTCAGGAAATAATCTCATCTCCATCAGAGGAAATATGAACTTTTACCACAGTAAATTCTGAATAAACTTAAGAAACAACTCGTTATGCACTATTTTTAATAAGCACTCTTTACTTTTCCTTTCGAGTCATACACCCTTATTTTGTTAGCCCTTTTTCCACTCCCTCATTTGTACTAAAAGATGGTGTTGTGAAAGTCCTTTTAAGAATCCAGTTCCTGGCAGCGCTGTAAGACATAGTTACTTTGTTTCCTGCTTTGGGACGCTGTGTTCGGGCAGAACATGTGTTTGGCGCATGACATCAGCATAGAGAAGACACTACAAATCGTGTTTCTTCGCTAAGGCCCTATTCACCAAAACCTGCGTTTAAATGCCGTATTCATCAGACGAGCTATCGGAGGGTGCTGGAGGGAGGTGACCTCGAGCCTGCGCTTGCCTGCCTTGCTGCGCCAGACCCAAAGGATGTGGCCAGCGTGCGGCAGCTATTCCCACCCGCCTCATTACAACTGGCCTGCGTGCCAGTCATTTCTCACGTGCCAGTCAAACTCTCCAGCCAAACCCGTTTTTGCTGTTTAAGAAGGAAGAGCTTTAAAAAGAGCGAGGAGTCCAAAAGAAGCAAAAGACTTAGGAATAGCTCCATGATAGAGTTTTGAGAGGGATTACGAGAGGTTTTCTGCATAAAACTATAGTATGGTCTCAGAGGATGTTTTGAAATCCCTAACAAATCACCTCTCACAGAGGCTGGATTAAGATCTGCAGCATAAATGCAAGCCCTTAAGGCCTGCATTACATCACAGAAAGGAATGAGTAACAAATACTTGAAATATTATTTTATTCCTATTATTATTACTAAAACAGCTCACTGTTGGTACATATTGTGATGCTCCAGTCTTTCAGCTCTATTGCATAGTTACAACTACAAAGATCAGAGATGCTCCTGTAATGAAGACATAAATGATATAATCTCCCTCTTGCTTTTACTACTTCTATGGATCACAATGCTGAAGTAAAAACAGTTAGAAGAGAACAGACAAGCCTGGGCGTTTCAGCTAAGTCATTGTTTCCCAGAGACTGTGCAGCAACTGGTGGTTACATGAAAAGAAAATGGTTGTGTGTGGATGTGTGTGGGTGTGTGTCTCTGAGAATTCATGCTGTATTTGTTTTTCTTCTTTTTAAATAGCTTTCATCACCTTTTGGATGCTGTATTCATTTTGTCTCACCTGAAACCTTTCTATTATAACTACAAACTAATTAACTTATATTTTAATGTGTCACACATTGTTTATTATCTCATTTTATTTTCAATATAGCTCCCCCTGAAGAGATACTTGTGTAGGATTCAGAGGGAGGAGGCTCTGCTGGAGGGAGAAAATTTCACGGGGCTGTGTGTAGGAGGATGAGCAGGACAAGGAAGAGGAGGTGCTCTTCATGTTTTGGAAGGAAGGAGAGGCACTGCATCAAAATAGTGAGGTGAATTAAACAGAGAACAGAACAGCAGAAAGTGAAAGGAACAGGGACTAAGAGAGTGTTTTAATGGAAACGGGAATCAGTGGCAAGGAGGTGTACACGGAGACAGTTCATACAGAGCAGTAAAGAGTCAAGGGAATCGGTGTTTTAGGAACAGAACGAAAATAGAAAAGATTTAGAAGACTGCAGCATTTGCTAGTCTCTTCCAAACTGCAGTGTCTTTCATGGGAATATTATAATAGCCATGTACCAAGGAACATTCTTTTACATATTTATTTTAAGAAATCACAATAAAGTAAAGTGATCAAGGATTGCCTGAATAGATTAGCTGTAGTATTTTGCCTATCACGGCACTCAAACTGACTACTTTGCAAGGCAGCCAGGTGCTGGACAACAGTAGCTTGCTGCGAAGCATCAGGCACTGTGGAAGCTAGTATTTCCTGAAGATACAAATCTTTTGCATATTCTTTGCAATACTATCCCCAACATTCCATGAATTTACTACCCCTACATTTGAACCCCTACCTTTATGAAACCAGAGATCCGCCCCTGATCCGGTTACTCCAGTGAGCACCAACTAAAAAACAAAACAAAAAATCTTACCTCCACCTCAAAATGCTGTGAGTGTTACTCATTCTGGGGAAAATAGGAGCTCCAGAGGAAATCTGGAATCTGGCAGCAGAGGTTGGCTGTGATATTAGGACATGGTAAAATTCTGGCTGAACTTCGGAAATTAACTGAGCAAAGGAAGATCTAAACAGTTTGCATGGCATTATGTCCACCTTGGTTTGGTAACACTTGACCAGATGGTAATACATTCCTAAGTGGTGCTACTGATGTCATAGCAATTAATCTGTTGGAAATGCCAATACGGAACACAAAACCAGTCACGGCTATTTACCTAAATGAATACTCTGTATGACATTTATTTTCTGTATGTTAATAAGAGGCGAATTGTGAGACAAGTCGATTCACACATTCACACAGTCAGTGTAGTCAGTTTAATATGATGTCAAATTACCACCAAAACTATTGATCATAACATTACTAGTAAGAGCTGGGCCACTGTATCTCTGCAGCTGCCAGCCACCTACTCCCCTACCTAAGAGATAAGCTCATCTGTTTCTGTTAATGAGGGTCAGCCACAGTTACAGAAACTATTGATTTGCATATGTAT
The DNA here is from genome assembly GCA_013398295.1 of Chionis minor. Classification (NCBI taxonomy): domain Eukaryota; kingdom Metazoa; phylum Chordata; class Aves; order Charadriiformes; family Chionidae; genus Chionis; species Chionis minor. The sequence goes on from VZSF01000627.1 coordinate 993,771, forward strand.
AGATAAATGAAATTAAACTTGTGATATGCTATTGTACTTTATTTTAAAAATCAGCAGTATGCTAACACTTGGAAGGCTTGCAAAAATTCTGAGCCACACTCCGATACGCTGCAGCTACATTGTCCTGGTTGAGTAGCTAATTATCTTCCATTACTGCTATCTCCTGCAGTGTCTCACATACGTACTTAAGGATTGTTTCACTGCACTGGTATTACAATCCTGACAAATGCAAAAAGGCCCTAAAGATCCCAAAACTTAGTCTAGTGCTTCTCATAAATCCTAAATTCACACAGAAATTTTCAAGACAAAACATTCCTGGGAGACTGGTTTTCAAATTCATGCCTGGAAGGCTAGGGAGATGTTCAATAGGATTGTTTTAATCAAGGATCTGCATCAGATGAAGAAGCTGTACGCTTCAGATTAGTGAAAAGTGCCAAAGGAGAAGAAAAAAAGAGTAGAAGGGTAGCAATGCACACCTTATCTTCTTTACTTCTGGTCTGTTTTAAGAAGGGTCATTTTTTATACAAGACAAGAAGAGAGATGGGAGAATGTTGCAGAAATAACTGCACAACTGTAATTATCTAACAGGCACTGGAAATCTTTAGGCATAGCTTCGCAAATCATGGCACATGCCAGTGGTGGCACACGGAGCACTGCTGAGCAGCATGCCATCCAGGAACGAGCCAAGAACTGCAGCTGCGACAGTGGCTTTCAACAGACACTTCAGCTATTGCACTTCCTCCGCTTCAGGCCTGGCCAGGGTCCCCAGAGCACACTTTTTCCCCGAGGTCTTGGTATAGGTACTCAGCGAAGCCTCCTTCCGTTAACGCTGTAGCTGTGATCCACTCCCAGATATGTCTGAGGGAAGATTAGCAATCATCTAGGCTGTTCCACATTCTACACTTCAATAATTCTGAGGTAAAATCATTATGCCCAAGGTAGATTTTTTTTTTCAAGTATAGCTAATGTTGCACTATAATAATATTTTTTATTATTCTTAATTAAGAATCTTGCCTTTTTTGAATTCTAATTTTTTTATTACTCTGTCAAATTCACCACTAATGGGTTCCCTTTATCATAAAAAAAAAAAGCTAGCTTTCTTCTTCATGTTTCCATTCCTTTGTTATGTTCTTATGAGCTTGCAAATCTGTAAGCACTTTTCTCCATTTGCAAGCCAATGCAGGGAAGTCAGGATGTTTATAAGGACCTGGAATTCCAAAAAATTCATTTTGTATTTTAGTTTTGATTATTGCCACTTAAGCATAATGACAACATCCATCTAGTTAAAAGTTCGGTTTCATTGGAAATTGCTTTTTTTTCACTGAACCACCGCTAATCAAAAATGTATGAGCAATGCTTTCATAAGTAAAAAAATAGTAAAATAGTCTCATATGTAAAATAAAATAAAAAATGGAGAGTGAACAACTTTCTGTTCTAACGTGGCCATCTGTCATTTATAAAGACATCACCCCATTAACCTGTCTAATCAACTCCATTCTTTTTTCAAAGTTGGTTAAGCAAGTTTATGAGGAGACGTAGATGTTCTCTTGATTAAATCTGTTGTAAAACGGCCTCCCTGGTGTTCTGCTTTGTGTGCATTTACACATCTAAAGGTAATTACAAGTACATGTCACTACTGTAAATTCCATGCTTGTCATATTACAGTACATGACATTTTCATTTCCTCCTGGTGAAAATGAAATCTGATATTTTCTGTCCAAGCAATAATGACCAATTAGAATTTGTTATTATTAATGTTTGTCCTAAAGTGCTCCAAGTCATGAGGTGGTTTCCTCCTAGGCAGTTGAATTTATAATGTGGAAAAAAGGGGGTTGACATGTTGCTATACCACCTTCAACCATTCCTTCTCAAGCCTGGTTATTCCTTCAACAAACTGGGAGATCCTTATGGAAAACCCACATTGTAGGGAAGAATATTACTGAGTTCAAGTTTAAAGTAGTAGTTGAAATAACTGATTCCCCTCGGCAGAAATTTCTGAAGTCTGTCTCTGACCTTTCCTCCCTGACATTTTGCTTTTATCGCAGGGACCAGAGCTTAGTTGTCTTGCAAGTGAACATAGCTCTGCAGAAGTCAGTCAGTTAAGTTGCATCAGTTCCGATGCAATGAGGTCAGCTATCTTCAGCGGGATTTCTTCAGTGCCTTCAGATTCTACCAGTAATGGGGAAGCTACTGGAAACTGACCCCGTGCAGAACTGCCAAAAGTATGAATCCAAATAACTGGGCTATACCTGGGAACCACAATAGGAAGGCTTCTATAATATGCAGTCAAAGTTTATGTAAATAGCTGAAATACTGAATATGTTTTAAATACTTTACTAGTCACTTACGTAAGTTCCAAATAGGTTATATTTGATAAAATGCCAGTTTTATCACTGCCAATTTCAGCATTTGGATACCTTTTTTATTGCCTGATTCTTCTTTTATTTAAAACAAAATATGTGTCCTCGAATGGTGAGATGAGTAGATTTACACATAGGGAGAATTTTTTGTAAAGACTCTTTGATGGAGATGGATAGCACATTTATTTTTAGAGGAGTACTGACCACTTGGTTTGAGAACCGAATCTCTTTACATTGCATGTGAAATCTTCCTGCTAGAAACTCTCTAGTGATAACCAGAGAGACAGGCGACACACAAACCCGCGGCGGAGAGAGGAGGAAAAACAATTCTATACCATAGGTGGAGGGGGAGAGGGTTAAAAAAGAGCAAGCAGTTGGAATTGTGTTGTGACACGTCATATAACAGAAAGCAGATGACAACTTTTGGGCTGCTCCATTTGGAAGATGGAAATGGATCTGCTTTACTCTCACTGAAATGCCGTGGAGGAGGCTGGTAAAGAATCAGCTGGGGAGCATTGCAACTCAGGGAGTGGCCAGCGCATCTCTTGACAGATCTCAGGGTCTTAGAAGTTCAATGGCAGCCTAAAAATACTCAGACAAAAAATAAAATTCCCATCAATTCTGTCTCAAGCACAGAGACAGAACAACGGAGAATTTCTTTCTGAATCTAGCTGGCCACTCTTTCCTCTTTCTCAGTTCATAAGCACACGTAGCATAGTCACAGACAAAAAGTGGCAACTGTTTCACCATCTTTTTCTCTCCTTGAAGAAAACCGACACTTGGGAAAAACAAGGAGTAAGCTTATGCCACCTTTACAGTCTGAAGGCAACTGGATGTACTACCACGTGGCAGCTATGATTCTAATCCAATGTCGGCAATTTTAAAAATGGAATGGTTTTTCACAGCTTAAGATCTACTTTACTGGCTCTTGCCTTACAAATTTATTTTTCTCAAAAGCGAAGGGAGCTAGTAGCAGCAGTAGCAGACAGCAGAAGCAGCAGTGGCAGACTAAAAACCTTGAACTTCAGCTTGTTCAGGCAGCTGGGAGGCAGGATCTCACGGGAGGGCGCTCTGAAGGGCCAAGGGCCGCAGAGAGCTGTGCAGTCTTTGAGGCCAACCTCCTGAAAGCACAAGGACGGTCCATCCTGAACCGCAGGAAAATGGATATACGGAGCAGGCGGCCAGACTGCCTGAACAGGAAATTCCTCACTGAGTTCAAATGCAAAAAGGAAGCGTATGGGACTGGAAGCGGGGATGAGCTGTGCAGTAGAAATAGAAGTACTGTGGATGTACAGGGATGGAGTTGGGCATTACACGCTGTTACATCTTGCTCAGGGAGGCTGTGGAGTCCCCAGCCTTGAAAATTTAAAAAACTTGAATGTATAAGATCCTAAGCAACCTGACTGAACTTTGAAACTAGACCCGCTTTGAGCCGGAAGCTGAAGTTTTTACTATCTGTTTTTACCACCTCTACAGAAAGGCAACTTGAAATTTTAGCTTAGACATATGAATTGAACCTAATTGAAAATTAATCCTTACTGTTTAATTTCTGGCAATCTTTCTTTTCAAATGGCATGAAATTTATGTACCACTATGTGAGTTTCTCTCTTGGAGGGGATCTCAGTTTTCAAAGCAGAATCTGCACTATCATGAGGATTTTAAAGACGGAATCGATTAACAGGCTGATTTAATGTAGGCTAAAATTATTTTCCTAAAGAAATATAGCTCAGAGGCTATATTTCAGTTGTTTCTTTCTATGTGTATGGGCACTTTGTGAAAGTATAATGAGATTTTTTTTAAATGAGAGGTACTTCAGGTACTTTTACTTTGTTAAAAATTGTCTTGTTTTGAATTTCAGTAGTTATAAAAAAAAAAAAGAGGTTTACAAATATTTTCTGATCCCCGATCACATCAGAGGAAAAAAAAAAACAACAACCCTGTGTGTGTTAGCATAAAGAAAAATACATGATATGAGAGTAGCAAGGATTTTCTACAACATTCACTGCACTCTTTATTCGACAAGTTATATAAATGGGTGTAAAATTATTTATAGTAGGGAAGTGGACTAGGCGACTTCTTGATGGCAATTTCTGTAAAATAGTTCTCTCATTTCTTTGCCAGGATATCCCATTATTACAGAGGTTGAGAACTCTTTCTGCATAAGCCCATGCCTATGGGCTTATGCACTGAGGTATCTTCAGTTAGAAAATCATATTTAGCTGAAAGACATCCAAAAAAGAAGTGCTAGATGCAGAAACAAAGGTTTGCATGTCCTGGTAGCACAGCCGGACTGGTTTGGATGACAATACCATGGGTGGCTTTTTCCCCATCTTTTCTTTTTGACTACATTTCCAGTAGAACGGCAAGATCCACATCAGAAGGTTCTTTCTTTTTCAACTTAAGTTTGTATCTTAAAAGGATACAAAATTAAAAGAAGTTATCATTCAGTTCCATGTAATCTCACTGTTTGAGTTTATAAATATTGCAAACTGGAGTCTTGCTTAAAGAAAGTAGCAAAAATTGAATAAAAGGTTTAGTGAAATAGGTATTCCTTGAAAGGAAAAAAAAACCCAAAACAATGCAGAAATATCTTAAAATAACTGTGGTATCTGATCTTTCATATTTTTAACATAGCTGCCTAGTACAACTGATGATTGGGTAAATAGACATTCAGCCTTTTAGACAAAAACTTTTAAAGTCACATTTTCTTAATTTGAAGTGGGTGATGGATAAAATGCATGAGGAAACTCAGATTTTTCTGCCAACTACAGCACAGTGGAAATCTTGCATAATGAAGTGTTAACTAAGTCATGCTTTTGCAGAATGATTTAAAGTGTGATACCACCACCAAGAGACTGTAAAAAAAGCAGGGCTCCACGATGTCTCAGTAATTTCAGCGTAAGATATGCTGAGTTTGCAAGGGAAAAAGGTGGGAATGTTTGCTTTGGGAATTTTTCTCCTCCTAATTTCCAGTCCCCCAAACTCCTCCTTTGGGCTTTTTACATCTCATGCATCATTAGCTGGAATAAATTATCATCAGACTAAATTGCGTGAATTCTGAATTGGCAGTAGAGGGAGAGAGACTTTAACCTGCACCATAGGTAAATTTGGTAGGAAATAACTGATAAAAAAAAATGCTCAATCACCTCACTAGGGCATGTTTACAAAACAATCTTTTATAGAAGAATCAGAGCTTTAAGAAAAAAGCATGACAATACGATAAAACAAGCTTGTATAAAAAGATGCATGATGTCCCAGCTTCAGGAAAACTCACTGCAGTCAGAAAATTGCCAGTTTTATGGATAAATTTCAGGCTGTTCTATAAACCACCAGGGTAAAAAAAACCCCCACAAACAACAAACCAAAAAACCAACAAAAACCACCCCAGAGAACTGAGAAACACACAGATAAATAAAATCTTGATAATCAATCATTTGCTTAGAGAAAGCAAACAAACAACCCAACCACAAAAAACAACCAACCTAGAGAGAAGAGATTTTTTTGCAATACAAACGCTTTATTGAGAAATGTCCTAAAACAGGTAAATCTGAATAATCCACGGAAGTGTAATCTAAAAAGGCAGAAGATTATAGAGTGCCGGCACTATCTGTCCTCCCACCCTGTTTAATTTGCAGAAGTAAAAAATTAAGAGGCAGCATGTAACATCTGGTCCCTATTCCCTACAGAGACCAGATTTAATTGTATTTATGTAGGGAGACCATGATTTCGTCTAAAACCAGCTTTCTGCTCTTCAAAAACCTCCAACCATAGTACTCTTTGTATCTTGGCTCTGCCTGTGCGGAATCTCTCCAATCTGCCCTCCAAAGCAGCAGCAGCAGAAGCAAATGACCGGTGATTTGGGGCAGGGGGGTCAGATAGGGCCCATCGAGACCTCCCTTCCCTGCCCGTTCCCCACTGCTGGGGCTGGGGGAAGCCGCAGCAAAAGGCTTCAGCAAGGAATTGGAGAGGTGTGAGGGGCTGGAAATGCAGTGTGCTACCCTGTTATTATGAATGCTGGGAAGTGATCCATGCCAGCAGTAGTTTTCCCTTCGTAATTTATGTATTACACCATACTGTTTTGCTACAGTGGGATTCCAACTATTCCAAGTATTTTTAATTAACGAGGACCCACAAAGGAAGAAAGCTGTACAAGGAAATAGGACAACATGGAGGTTCTCATGTGAGCCAGGATTCTAAGGAAAATATTGTCAATGAGGCTGCCTGCATCTAAACTTATGCTGTGGTGTAAATATTTAGAGCAAGCTAAATAACATGAATTTCAAGCAAAATCTAAAGCAGAACATTAAATAGGCTACAGCGGTGCTACGAAAAAGCATATACTCGCCAAGAATGAACACTGCCTGGCAAAGCACTCAGACTCTGTTTTTTTCTGCCTAAATCACCCCTCAACTGTCAACTAATGTTACTCCAAATGAGCTTTAGGTTTGATTAATCTACTCCTTAATATCTGCTTGTTGTAGGCAAAACTAAAGAGTTATACAGAACAAACCTAAATATTTTTCCTCAATTAGAGGGTTTTCTGTTTAAAGTTAAGTGACTTTGCCATGGAAGCAGGCCATCAGGCTCACCGTGCTGTGCAGACATACGGAGTTGGGTTTGCTTTCTTGCTATGCAAGTTATTTCTGTAGCTCTACCTTGCCTATAAGATTTGCTAAACTGGAAGTACAAAAGCAGTTGTAGGAGTTATCTGAGAAGGGGAGAAGGAAATTCAAAACAAAGAGCAGTGGTTTATTTTGCTTGTAAGGTAGAAGCAAAGGGAAATTTGGGAATAGCATGTATTACGTATGCTTTATGAAAACTGAAATAAAAGGGAAGATTGCTTTTTTCCATCTAGACAGAATAATTTTCCTGATTTAGATACTAAGTAAAATGCTGATAATTCCTTCCTCAACCACGAGTACATAAATAAGTTATATAAGAATAATTATTTTGTTGTGCCATACATTCATAAATATTAGATAGAAAAAAGAAATATCTCAGTTACAGAAAGCAACAAAAGCTAGTGAGGTCTCTTGGGTTTTCCATTTATTAAAGTAAATCAGTAGTCTTGCTTGGATTCTTAAAAATAATTTATGTCCAAGAAGTTAAACATCTTTAAATAAATTGACTGCATAGGTCTTCCAGAGAAAGAAAGGCCTGACACTACAGTCAGATTTTTGGAGAAAGTTTCTTGGGTTTATTCTGGTGGGTTAAAAAGTATATATTAAATACAGCATGGTTTCTGTTGATTACTTGATAGTAATTTTTATGGTCTGTGTACAAATAAAATTGCAGGTTTCTATAAAAGAGTCTGGGCGTTTTTTCTATAAAAGAGTCCTACTAGTAGTAGGAACTGCTGATTTTCACTGGTGGTTTAAAAAAATGTATTGCAAGGTTAAATTTCTTAGAAATACTTCAAAAAATCTTTGACACACGTAGCAAGAAGAAAGTGTCGTTAAAAGGATGATGATTTAAATAGAATTAACAGAAATCCATTTTGTTTAGACTGAAAACCTGAAAGGACAAGACTGAACAAGACTCTTATGCCCCCTTTTTCTTAGATAAAAACCAAATAGTCATACCCTGAGGAGCTGACTGAGCTGTACGCTGCTAGCTCCCCTTGACCTTAAAGGTGCCCCTTACTTCATCTGTGCTGTGCAATAAGGATGGTGACTTCTCCTTTCTTCTAACCTGCAGAAAGATCTTTGGGACTGATATGATTTAGGGAAGCTGAGAATGGGCAAGTTTCTGAAACTTACATTGTCCTTATCTTTCATAACAATTAGTAGAAAAGGGTACTACAGAACCCCTTCATGTTGAGGAAACTGATTGCAAAGGCCAGTAATGTTGGGCGGTAGCGAAAAAAAATCTCAAAACAGTTAAGCAGTTTCATGGGAAATGGAGAAAGCTAGAGGAGAAGACAGGATGTATTGCTTCCTTTATGTTTCCAAAAATTTACAAGGAGCTACATAAAATGTCCTGGCTTCTGAATTATGAAATCACATTTATTCCTAGGTGGGGGTTGCAACCCCTTATAAGGAGGCAAATACTCCCTTTTCCCAGAAAGCCTTCCCACTACAAACAGAGATGCTAGACCTTCATAATTAAAGTGAGAACTTCTTTCCACATAGCTTTCCAGCCCAGTTCTAGCATGGATGAACATGTCTTTCACAACCAGTTCTGGCCATAGGAAATCATTTCAATTTACAGGTTGGATATAAAAAACATCTTGCACAGCTCACCTCTTCTTCTTCTGTCTCCTGCCAGCTGCCAGATGTCTCCGTCATGGGCCAGTCTGATGGAGAGTTTCTGCTGAAGCCACCTTCCTTGGGGCAGCAGCAAAGTCTAATGATCCTTCTGCTCTACTCAGCACTGGCGAGGCCACACCTGGAGAACTGTGGCTGAGCTTTGGCCAGCAGCAGGTCCCTTTCGCAGCCAGCTGGAAATGGCTCTGTCCACCATGGGGGCAGCTCCCAGTGTCCTCTCACAGAAGCCACCCCTGCAGCACCACCGCTACCAAAAACTGGACACATAAACCCAATACAGAAACAGAATTTAAAAAGAGAGAGGGTACAAGAAACATAGGCAGGAATTAAAAAATATGGACATTGAAGCACATAGAGGGAAACGTTGAAAGAAAATGTAAAAGGTGAGAGGCAACAAGACATAGCAGGAGGAATTCAGCAAAGACCTGGAGGAGAGGATCGAGTGCACCCTCAGTAAGTTTGCAGATGACACCAAGTTGGGCAGGAGTGTTGATCTGCTTGAGGGTAGGATGGTCCTACAGTGGGATCTGGACAGGCTGGATCGATGGGCCGACGCCAATGGCGTGAGGTTCAACAAGGCCAAGTGCTGGGTCCTGCACTTGGGTCACAACAACCCCAGGCAGCGCTACAGGCTTGGGGAAGAGTGGCTGGAAACTGCCTGGGGGAAAAGGACCTGGGGGTGTTGGTCAACATCCCCCTGAACATGAGCCAGCAGGGTGCCCAGGTGGCCGGGAAGGCCAATGGCATCCTGGCTTGTATCAGGTATAGTGCATTCAGCAGGAGCAGGGAAGTGATCGCCCCCCTGTACTCGGCACTGGTGGGGCCCCACCTTTGAATCCTGTGTTCAGTTTTGGGCCCCTCACTGCAAGAGAGACATTGAGGTGCTGGAGCGTGTCCAGAGAAGGGCAATGGAGCTGGCGAGGGGTCTGGAGCACAAGTCTTCTGAGGAGCGGCTGAGGGAACTGGGGTTGTTTAGCCTGGAGAAAAGGAGCCTCAGAAAAGGAGACCTTATCCCTCTCTACAACCACCTGAAAGGAGGTTGTAGCGAGGTGGGGGTCAGTCTCTTCTCCCAAGTAACAAGCAATAGGATGAGTGGAAACGGCCTCAAGTTACTCCAGGAGAGGTTTAGGATGGATATTAGGAAACATTTCTTCTCTGAAAGGGTTATCAGGAATTGGAACAGGCTGCCTGGGGAAGTGGTTGAGTCACCATCCCTGGAGGTATCTAAAGGACGTGTAGATGTGGCACTTGGGGTCATGCTTTGGCGGTGGACTTGGCCGTGTGAGGTTTATGGTTGGACTCGGTGCCCTTAGAGGCCTTTTCCAACCAAAACGGTTCTGTGATTCCGTGAATTAAAACACTCGGGCAGGGGGTGCCCGGGAGACGCAGGACGAGCGCTTCCCTGCCGCAGTGCCGCCTTTCCGCCACCAGGCGGCGCCCCTCCCCGTGCGGGCCGGGACTGCAGTGCCGCCTCTGGGCCGCCAGGCGGCAGCGGCGACAGCCGGCGGGAGGCACCGGCCCGGCGGCGGCACCGGCGCGGCCTCCCTGGAGCTCTGCGCATGTGCTCTCCGTCCGCGGCCGCCGTATCCTTCCGCGCCGCCTCAGCCTGCGGGACGCCGTTCCCCTGCCCCGTCCCCCCTCCCGGGGCTTTCCCCGCCGCCCGGTCGCCCGGTCCCGCTGCCGCATCCAGCGCCCCCGCTTTCCTCTCCTGCCGGCCGCGGAGTTCGGCGGCGGCTTCCCCCGGTCCCGCTCACCTTCTCCCTCGGTGCAGCCCAGTGCCCGTGGGGGCCGGCCGTTACCCACAGCTGCCGGCCTCGCCCGTGCCCGCCGCTGCGGGTGGTTTAACTGCAGCACCCCCGGGGCTGCCCGGCACTACCCCGACCTGCAGAAGTGCGTCCCCGGGGAGAGGTGAGGCGGGCAGGTGGGTCCAGCCGCCCACTGCGGCACACAGAATGCCGCTTCGTCCCGTTTCATGGCCTCCTCGGGGCGGGAAAAACTTCCAGCAGCGCAAGGCTGAGACAGGAGGCCCCGAGTCACGGGTCTGGCCGTGCAGCTGGAGCAGACGGCGCCGAGCTCCGATGGACGGACAGCCTTGAGGGAGATGAGCGCAGCCTGGTCTCTCGGAGAGAAAGAGGCTCCCATCCTACGTTGCCACGTTACTGAGAAGGCTCCAGCATACGGGGGAGGTGCTGCGGTAAAAGCAGCGTCTCGGCTATTTCCTTTTTCCCTCAGACTACCCGAGCAAAGCAGACAAGTGTTACAGCCCTGAGGGCAGTTCTTATGTGGTAACTGCCCCGGGATATTTAAGCCAACTTACTGTTATGCTCTTACTCCTCATCTAAGGCGTTGAAAAAATCCTCTTGCTCCGGGAGTACCATCGGGTGCTCTGTAGATTTGCACGGTACAGGCCACAGGTTTGACCTCTTTACCCCCTGTAGTGAGGCCAGTAATTTCCGTCCGATTAAAATGGCTCTTAAAATCGAGAGCCAGTTTCTCCATGCAGAGGCAGACAAAAGCTGGCGTGCATCTATAATTTGTGAAACAAAACACAAGTGAGACGCTCGGGAGCATGTAGCGCGACGCACCATCTCAGCACGCCCAGGTAACATACTCCTTTCTTCCCAGCCTATCTATCGGAGAGACTTTAGTACTAAAAGCTCATTACTGCTATGATTAGCAGTACTTAGGGTTTGTTGCCGGAATAATGGATTCTATGACTTTTTAAACATTTGGGAATTTTATAGAGTACCAAAAAAATGCTAGTTTACTACCAAGGCCAGGATTATATTTCAAGCCTTTTGGCAGAAATCATGGTCAGCTGGGCTTTCTGTGTGCATGTGCCATGAAAATGCAAAAATTTGCATATGGTCACCTAGTGGTGTTAGCTTTAAAAAAAAGGAAAAAAAAGAGTCCAGGTTATTAGAGTAGGAAATGAAAGGACCTATGAGCTAGATACTTTTACCTCTGTTTGAAAAATTCCGTCTTTAAGAGATGGAGCAGAAATACTACAAGTTACAGACCTTCCCTTGCTGTGATTTTGCCGTAGGTGACTATGCTGAGGAGAAGTCATTGTCTGACTCCCCTCAGGGAAGACTTGTACCATCTCCAGCTGCTTTGAAGGAGGAGAGCAATACTGGATTTCTACAAAGTCAAACATTTACCTCAAAATATCCCAGAGAAGAATCTCAATCTCGAGCACTAGACAAATAATCATCTTCCATGAGAACCCAAAGGCAAATTGCACCCTGACCGGGCTGGCACTTACCCAGGCAGTGATCCAAGGCTCGGGTACCACCAAAAAGCACCACTGCTGAACGTCAGGGATGTTTCTGCCGCACCTGAAAAGCAACAGGAGCTGCTGTGGTGATGACGCAGGTCAACGCACACCACCACAATACCAGGCTTGCAAAACTGATCACAGAATGAATCTGGGTTCAGTGAAGCAGCAACCAGTGCTGTCAGTGAATGCTGGACATCTTCGCTTTGCACAGGAAACCCAAGGAAGTAAAACCAAATTGGAGTGCCTCAAAAAGATCAGCTTAGACAGGGAAGAGTGAGCAGGCAGTCTCTGACTCCCTTGGGTCTGTATGCTGCTCTCCGAGAGATCCATTTCAGACTTGGCTCACCTAGGAGTTTTCAGCAAGCCTTGATCCAACCTCAAGTGTTCTGCTACCTGACTTGGTCTGTCCGCCCCGTAGGACAGGCTTGAGCACGTCCCAGGACCGGTGGTGGGAAGCAGCCCACCTCCCATATTTGGGTGCCCCGGGGGACAGGAATACCTCTGCTTCTTATACAGTCTCTGGTGACGCCACCTTGCTTGGGACGGCAGCAAAACCTAATGATTGCCCTTGCACGGATGGACACCTGAAACACGGGTTTTGCTGAGGCAGAGTTGCCTGAGAGTGGGATGTCTGAGGAATGCAGATGAGATACCTGAACTACTCCTGCCTGCAGGCAGCACTACTGCAGCACCACCCTGGGGGTTCCCCTCAGAGACAAAACTGGAACAGGGAATTCAAAACCAGGTTTTCCAACCGTTTGCTCCTGTGGCACTGCATAGCCAGTCCCTGTGGGAGCTGCTGGTGGGGGGAAACCACAGCCCTGGCGAGGCACAGACACAACAGCAAAGATCTTGTCTGTCACCTATCGGCTACAAGAGAGACTCAGCAGGACTTGGCCAACAGTCGTGCTCTTTTTCTTCATGGAGTCTGCATTCTTGGAGTCATTTCAATAAAAGGAAAATACTTCCTAATACCAATCAGCGCAATACAAATTGCCATGTGGCTTATTTAACTGACATGCAGATCATGTTACATGATCTACTGCTGTACGAGTGTCCAAGGTTATATTTAATGCACCCTTTGGATTCTCCCTAGGAATGAGGAAGGGAGAGGAGCAGACACACGTCTTAGAAGAACTGCTGTTTTCAGAGCTGGTCCCAAGGACTAGCAACAAGACATTAAAAATATTTTTGCCAGTGAGGAAAGCATTTACAACAATGCTGCATTCCCAATGGAGCAGGTGATGACTGCCCCGTACAGACAAGGGAGGATAGCTCTGTGAAGAGAAAATTGTTGCCCACGTGGTGATTCAGGGAGAGGACATCAGGATAACTTTGCAGCCCATCTGCCATCTCACCCCCAGCTTTTGCTGTTGCCCAAGGTGTCTACAAGCTGCAAATACTCAGATACTGCTTAGTCTGGCCTTGGTGTGGGTTTTCCTTTCTTCCTTGTCAAGGTGCTTTTGTCTTCAGTCTTCCCATAAAATACTTTTCATAAATTGCAATTTTGATTGGAGCACATTTAAAGAGGTGGGCAGGGAGCTGGTTTTGTCCAAAAGCGTGAGGTGGGTGGCTATAGCACTCCTTTGCCCTCCGACTGCAGGTAAAGCTGGCAGTCTCATTGTGGTGAAGTGCCAATGACCGGACCAGCCTTCAGACTAGCCCGGGGCCACTTGCTGAGCCATGTGATGAAAAGCTGACTCAGTGCCACCGTGATCCGGCATTGTAATTCTACACCTCGTTCTATGAATTCTTGAGAAGAAGGTGCCAGGAGGTCCCCTAACTGCAACGTCCTAGCCAAACCTACCCTCCTTTAGCGCTTGAGACGAGACACAGTGTGAGAACCAAGAGTCAACATCTTCACCCATCAAGCCTGCGAATAAAACCTAACAGGTAAGTTACCTGAAAATCTCCACAGCAGTCTAGACATTCCAGATAAACACCTGTACAGCATGACAGACGGGTTTTCTTGGTGTCAGGCAATTAAATCTCTATCAAGGTATAAATTGAAACGCTAGCTTACAAATTATCATGGTAAAACGTGGCTGGAGGCTATGTTTCCCTGCTTCTTTTCTGCAGTTTGCTAACTTTGGATCTTTCCAAAGTTAGTATATGCTCTTTTATGAATATGGTCTTTTAGATTTGTCAGAGAGTGAATTCGGGTATATGGATGGTCTTAAAATCTTGAAAATCACATTGTGAACAGTTGTTGAAACTGCTTATGCTTTCATTGGTTGGGTATTATATTCAGCTGAATCCATATTATTATATAGATGGATGCAAAGACATAAAGCTATCAGATAGGTTAGAGCTACTCACTGCATTTTCCATTGAAGTGTCTGAAGGTCTGTCCTGTCAGCTGGATTGTCCACCTGTAACTAATACCCCCCTTGCCCGATTTATACATGTTGGGAAAGTGCCCAAGAAGCAGCTGGGCCATCTGCAACAGGTGTCTCGTATCTTGATTTCTTACTGTCACAGACCGATGTCTGTGAAATTTAACTTTACTGCACTACAGAATTACCTTGCACTTTGAGACAAAGAAATTAAATCTGCTGCTGCTGCTGTATGTGGCGGTGTACTGGGCACTCTGCCTTTTCTTTATTCCAGCCTTATGACATCAAAGCATTCATTGAAAGAAGACGGTATCATACTGTGTGCATTAAAGGACATTTTACTGTGCAGGTCATGCTGGAGTCCTGTTAATTTCCATCTCCTTTATGTTGTTTCTAGTCAGATGTTTTAGAAATTCCAGTAAGAAATAAGGCTAATATTTCATATGGCTTTGTCAAGTATTTTGAATGTCGCCTGTGCAAAGGTCGAGTGTTCCTTTGTGGTCAACAAGTGACAAGCAACATTTAATAACGTGCCATTCCAAATGAGTTAGTTAAAAGACAGTCAAGAAGTGCTGCTTTTCCAAAGGTTCACGCCGTAATTACAGTGAATTCAGAAACAAAAACATTGTGACTGCCGTGCTAAGTGGAGGCCTCAGTCAGCACAGAGGCCAAGCAGAAAGAGACAAGAGGCACCTGTGGAGAAGAGGAGGTATAAATCTTGCAGAAACAGCAGGCACTCAACTTACCTTGAATAGTGTATTAATGGTGACTCTAACAGCTGGTCTTCTGGTGTTGGCTCCCCTGAAATGAAGACCCAGGGTCCATATCTCCTGTGTGCCTGGAATCAGCCCCTACAGACAAGTCTCAGGGAATGGCCAGGTCTCCTTCTCAGCTGCAGAAAGGATCCTCCGCTCCGGCCCTGCAGTTCCAGCTCAGACCTAACGCAGCATGTCAGAAAAGATGCACTCTAGCATCTCATTCACTCTTCAGGCTGTGATTTAGGCTTGACAGCTGTTGAGACAGAAGCAGCGTGTGTCCATATTTCTGTTTGTTGCGAGGGCATTTAAAACCAGACCTTGTAAATCCTCAAACAACATTGGCAGGGCGCAATGGCAACACACTCTGCTCTGTGGGAGAGAGAATTCTGTCCAACAATAGCCAGAGCACGATGATCACAGGGAGGAAGGAAATGGGGCCAGAGAGGGGGGAGATTAAATGTACTTCCACGGAGCATACTGGCTGCTTCTGTTCTACAGTAAAACCTTTACTGGCATCAATAAGAAAATTCTCATTGATTTTATTGCTAAGAGATGACTTCCCCCCTCNTACAGGAGGTACTGAGTGTCATTAATTCCCCATGCAAGTATGTTGTTGAAGAAGCATTGTGGCTTGTGGACTAAAGCACTGGATAAAAGCACTATATTTACAGTTGAGTAGGATACACTGGATGTGCCTGACAGTGCTGTGTTTTGCTAAAGAAAGGTTGCACTTCCATATGTCCTGCACCTCTCCAAGACCTTACCTGAACATAGGCCATCCCATTCAGGTGTTTTCTTATTTGTGGCACCAAGCATAAAACACGTGTGGGCTTATTTCAATACGTGGATCAAGGCATGTAAGAAAAACAGTTGTTTCACAGCGGGGTAGAAAAAGATGAGATCTTAAATACAGGCTGGGGGCAATCTGAAACCCAAATGTGAGACAGATGCAGATATTGTGCAGATGCAAGCGCACAAAATGACTCGCCTGGAAGGTGAAGAGAGAATGGGCTGAACAGTTCACAAGGGTCTCCAGGAGCAGAGACCGAAGGCACGTGGAATTAGGACTGGTGAGAACCCACACGGCAACACTTCTTCTTACCCAGGCTTTCCCAACCGATGGGATAACCTCTGGCATTTCTGTATTCACCCAGAACTACAGCTGGGCTAGGCTTGCCCAAATTTAGGATACAATAGGTGAAAGACTGAATCAGGGTGTATTCCCCTCCTTGAAATTAGCATTCCCTTAGCTAGATGCAAAAAACAGGTAGGTTTTGCCACCCCTTGTCACAGTAGAGCCAAGAATTAAGTCATTCTTCATTTTTGTTTTCATCAGTACTTCCTATCCTACATGGAGCTCTTCAAAACTGGCTTCTGAATTACCCTCCACTCGGTCTGAATTACCCTCCACTTGGTCTTGAAAATATTCAAATGGTATTCCTAAATATTGTCCTAGATAGTTAATCCTGCTCAAGTGAATAGATGCAAGCGGAGTGAGCACAGCGTGACGTTTAACAGGGTAACCATGGCACCTCCGCTCCTTGAACGGAGCTAAATGCAAATATTATCTCTTTCCTCTCCCTGTACTGTGTTGCCTTGAAAACTAAACAGGCCTTTTCCTCCAAATGTTGACAATATCATTTGTTTCTTTGTGCTGAAGTGATTAGGTGAAAAGGCAGAGGCAGGATTAAATTACTCCTGAGGTAAGAGGATGGAGTCCTGCTGATTTCGGCTGAGCTCTGTGCTCTCTTACATCAGTGGGGCATTTGAACCTGAAGCCGAAGATGCATTTTTGAAGATGAAACTGATCTTCTGAAAACGGTGAAATGTTTCTATAGAAGAGGAACTAACTCCATGGGGTTTGATGACTTGGCCTAACCATCAGCAAATCCTTACAGCTTCAAAATATTTTCAGGAATTTATTTGCCCGTAAACAATCATTATTACTTACTACCACAATTACCGTTAACACCTTGGAGACCTGGAAGACTGTTGTTTTCAGCACGGCACAGAAGGCCACTTGGAATAAATTCCAAGCTAATGCCTGCTCACTGTCATCCATCAGAATGAGAGCGGCTCCTTTTTGCCAGTTTTTTCCATGTGACACTATGCCTTTCTAACAGGAAGGGGTTGTCTGTTTGGCTGCAGCTGGAGCAGCCTGGGACAGTTTTGTGTCCGTGGGCACCGGCGAAGGTTCGGCACAAATGTTGGTGCTCCAGGCAGTGCAGAGGGCAGCTGCTCATGTTAGACAAGACATTCCTATAATCCTCCTCAGCTCCTGAAGGAAACCGACAGTGGCAAGGAAGGTGCCCTCGCATTTTGGCAAAGCTTCATCTTAGCTACGCACAACGCTGACAGTTTGTGGAGTTCGGTGTGACGCAGTAACGAGCTGGCTGCTCAGCCTTACACTGCGTGTGGGCTCGTACCCTCCTCGACAGCTAGCTCAGGGGCTAGTCCAGCCTCTGCTCACCTCATCTCCACTACTCCTGCGAGCACCCTTGTGACACTCCCACTGACGCCGAGACATCTCCTGGCCCCCACTTTGCAGATGAGAAGCGGAGATAAAGCCATGACTATGAAGTAAAGCCAGGACTCCACCGCAGGCTCAGGTCACTTCCCTGAAACAGCTTTAAGTGAATGCTTCCCACCTCCAATATCCTAGAAAAAGAGCTCGTCGTTGCAACTGAACTGACAAAATAACCAGTTTATACATCTTGCCTTAATTAGGAAAAAGTGCAATATATAAATATTCACTCAGCGGTAGACTCAGTTCTGGTTGTTCTCGGCATCCTTACTCCAATATGCATCCGGTTGTTTGTCCCTACCATCCACCCTGTCCCCCAGGGATAACCGTCCAACTCACATGCTAAACTGATCTGAGTTTTAAAATAACTAAAAAATGGTAGAAGATGTCAGCAGCAGATAGTCTGCAAGTGCAGAATCCCAGCAACCACACTGGACCCCAGATTCCCACTAGCTGCAACGGGCCCACAGAGAAGGTAGATGGCAAAGTCGGCCAAGACTGCACACTGAATCCAGCGGCATGTTGCTTACACATGGTATTGCTATGTGACCCTCACATGTCAAAAACAAACAAAGAGGACACACCGCTGAAGCTTTCGCTTAGTGCTGGACGTGATTTTGACCACATCCATCTTCCTGTGGACCCCGTGCAGCCCAGGCTAAGTCAACAGGAGGATTCTCAGAAGTTTCTGTATGCTTTGGGTCAGACCCTATAAGCTGACAGATTCATTCGTAAACACAAGATTTTGTGAAATTGTTTACGCTACAGAATGATGCTACAGGATTTCATTTTGTATGTGGGCCCTGTGCTTTTTGGTTTTTTTACAAACATGTATTTTAACTTGAATATTGCCACAGTTCTTGTTGTATAGAAGTGGCATGGATTTATAACGCTGAATGCCTATTATCCCATTCTTCCTATTTGCTTTTAGAATGAAGTAGCGACCCTTTTCATAGTAGCAGGCAGCGGTTGTACTAACAGCAACTAAGCAAAGACGAGTTCAGAATCAACAGGAAATAAAAACTGCTTCTAAGCACAATAATGCCACAGACTGGGTCACACGTGAGTGTACTTCTGCATGATTTCAACCTTCAGAAATTTCTGCTGATTTCTGCTTTCAAAACCACAAAGTAGCAACCACTGTCAAAAGGCACTGTCTTTTTCTCTGTGAGTTCTAGGAAAGCCTTTCTCTTGAGAGTTACAGTATGGCCAAGGAGAAGATATTCCTACAGAGCAGGATTACCTAAAGAAACAGGCATCAGAACACTCTTAAAGGATGCTTGTCAAGGATTACCTTGCTTTACCACCCTATTTTCCAAGTCGCCCAAAAAAAGACCAGCACAGCCCGGCTCTGAAGGTCAAGAGACATGGGCTATTTCAGACCAACAATGCAGTGACTGTCAGAGACGCGGGCACTGCCAGTTCCTCTTCCCTCTTGAATACCTGCTCTAATTTTAGCTCAGGCGCAGAAGCCAGAGAAGTTGCCTGGCTCTCAAAGCAACGCCCTGATTAATTCACTTAGGGGGTCTGTCAGTAGGACTTGGTGTTTCCCAGGGCGCAGAGAAACCCAGACCTCCTGGGTGCCAGGGTGGAAGAACTCACCGTACGTAGCACCATACCCCACCGAGGGCACGGCGGGCAGCTTTCACGTGCTGGGCTAGGTCTGCCTCTGTGCCTCCGCACAGTTTCAGACAGAAGCCTCACAGAGTGGCTTTGCAGCAACCGGATCGCAAGGAACAAAGGCGCAAAGTGAGAAGGCATCAGAAGAAAATGAGTCTTACTCCTTCTCACTCTACGGCAGCAGGAACAAGCTCTGACCTTCCAGCCAGAAAGAGAGAAATCTGCCCGCAGAGACCCCAGCACTGCCGGGGCACCTGATCAGGCTCTCACAGGGCCGATGACAAATGCCAGGCGAATGCCCTCCATTAGGATCCCTGTTAACACATCTACTCTGAGCAGCATTTGTTTTCTTTAAGATTCTCAGGTCAGTTCTGCTAAAGCTGCCTTAAATCCCAGATGTCCCTAGCAAATAGGGAAGGCAATCCAAATCAGAATAAATAAATAACTGTAAAGCTTTGGAGGAGAGCAGAAGAGACGCTTCTTTCTATTAATGACACCTCCCAATTCTCCACCATTAACCCTGCTGATGGTAAATACTGAATGTGGGATTGAAAGACAAATTATCTGATGTCCCAGATACTTGAGATAAAAGACCAAAACCAAAGAATATGAGCTGTGCTGGGTTAAGAGCTATGCTTGGTACCTCTTTAAAAGGGAATCATAAGTCACTAGCATTTCTTGGGGCTGTGGGGTGGAGGGGTAGGTGCAATAATGCCACACGTGAGTTTACTTCTGCATGATTTCTATCATAAATAGATAATATATAAAAATATAAATACATATAAATAAACATATAATAAAACCCCCCATTCCTCACCGTTGCTGGATGAGAGAGCAGCCAATGGTGAGCAGAGCCAGCTCCTCCACCCATCGGGGCGCCTATGCGAGCTCACCACCAAGAGGTGTGTCCTTGCACGGCTGGAAAAATGTCTGGCAGGCAGCGGAGCTTCCCTCTACACTCTGGGGCTGTTGGACAGCAAGGAACTGCGCATGACCTGGCAGTGTTTTAAACAAGTGTCGTTAATATTGCAAAGCGGATCGGAACCCAGCATGATGCTTAATAGCGTACATCGATCTCTAATGAAGAGTAGTTGCTAAGGAAACCACTTAAAAGCCACTATAAAATAGTTGCCACGTATTCAAAAACCAGAATAATTTCCTGCTGTCAAATTACAAGACCTCTTCAAAGGTCATTAGGAATATTCTTTAATCGTTGTGATAGAGATATGCTTGTGGTTCCTTCCAGCAGGCAGAAAACTGAATGCCGGTCTGGAATATTATCTTTGTAACACTGAAGTCACATCACTCAAATGAAATCAGCTGTGCTACTGCTCAGCCATTCCCCAGATCAGATTTTTCAACTAGGTATTCCAAATACAAAGTTACCATGTCTGCCATCCTAATCTTCTGAAGTATCACCACTTCTAACTTACGATACTTCACAATGTTTCAAGTTCAAGGACAAATTCAATTTGCACAGCTGAAAGGCTATAAATGGAGAACGCCAAAGGCACAATGTGAAGGGCTAGGAACATTCTGTTCTAACTCACTTTTCCGTGCGTTTAAGAGTCCAGATTCTTCACTAGGGGCACAAAAAGCTCAGCAAAAATCTTTTTCTGTTTCCAAATGAACTGTGTGAATACTCAAAAGTCATTTAAAGTTTCAGGATAAATAAAGCAACATTTTTAATTTTTCTTTTCCACCCCAAATGTATGCTCTTTTCAGTAAACATGTTGTATTGAATCTGGCTGGGATGTAGGTAACTTTCCCCGTAGTAGCCCTCATAGTGCTCTGCTTTGTATTTGCAGTCAGAGCGGTGTGGAAAACACACCAGTGTTTTGGCTAGAGCTGAGCNATAAATAAACATATAATAAAACCCCCCATTCCTCACCGTTGCTGGATGAGAGAGCAGCCAATGGTGAGCAGAGCCAGCTCCTCCACCCATCGGGGCGCCTATGCGAGCTCACCACCAAGAGGTGTGTCCTTGCACGGCTGGAAAAATGTCTGGCAGGCAGCGGAGCTTCCCTCTACACTCTGGGGCTGTTGGACAGCAAGGAACTGCGCATGACCTGGCAGTGTTTTAAACAAGTGTCGTTAATATTGCAAAGCGGATCGGAACCCAGCATGATGCTTAATAGCGTACATCGATCTCTAATGAAGAGTAGTTGCTAAGGAAACCACTTAAAAGCCACTATAAAATAGTTGCCACGTATTCAAAAACCAGAATAATTTCCTGCTGTCAAATTACAAGACCTCTTCAAAGGTCATTAGGAATATTCTTTAATCGTTGTGATAGAGATATGCTTGTGGTTCCTTCCAGCAGGCAGAAAACTGAATGCCGGTCTGGAATATTATCTTTGTAACACTGAAGTCACATCACTCAAATGAAATCAGCTGTGCTACTGCTCAGCCATTCCCCAGATCAGATTTTTCAACTAGGTATTCCAAATACAAAGTTACCATGTCTGCCATCCTAATCTTCTGAAGTATCACCACTTCTAACTTACGATACTTCACAATGTTTCAAGTTCAAGGACAAATTCAATTTGCACAGCTGAAAGGCTATAAATGGAGAACGCCAAAGGCACAATGTGAAGGGCTAGGAACATTCTGTTCTAACTCACTTTTCCGTGCGTTTAAGAGTCCAGATTCTTCACTAGGGGCACAAAAAGCTCAGCAAAAATCTTTTTCTGTTTCCAAATGAACTGTGTGAATACTCAAAAGTCATTTAAAGTTTCAGGATAAATAAAGCAACATTTTTAATTTTTCTTTTCCACCCCAAATGTATGCTCTTTTCAGTAAACATGTTGTATTGAATCTGGCTGGGATGTAGGTAACTTTCCCCGTAGTAGCCCTCATAGTGCTCTGCTTTGTATTTGCAGTCAGAGCGGTGTGGAAAACACACCAGTGTTTTGGCTAGAGCTGAGCAGCATTGGCACTGCTGCCTGAGGGGGGGCAGCGACTGAGCAGTTTGGTGGGCAGGTTGCGGCCAGCCGAGATTAACCCACCACACCTGGGATCGCTAAGTACAGACACCTGACTTTTGCCAGCTAATCCGCTGACTTTTTACAGCTAATCCGCTGGGCGTGCTTTTGATCTGACCCTCCCAGAAAGCGTACGGTGTTTAGACACAGGACTTTCTTTCCCATCTTTCCGGGGACAGAAGCAAGCCGTGGCATCTGAACTGAGAGGAGTCCCGTGGCAACAGATGTGCAGCTGACGCCCATCTTTCCCACAAATGAGAACTGGGTTAGAGCCAGCAGTTTGAGCTGAGCACTCCTGAGAAGCTGCTCAAGTTGCACCATAACCGGCCTGTTTCAGAATGCCTTCTGTCTCCACTTAAGTCGTGGGTCTCCAATGAGACAGAAACTTGTTGAGCAAGATCACCAGAGGAAACACGACTCCTGTCCTAAAGTCTAAGCACACAAGGCGGGTCACATCCCCTGTAAAGGTATATAGCACATGAGTTTGAGAATTGGGCATTGCACGTCATTTGAACAGTGCAAAAAATAATACAATTTCACTTTTCTATCTTGTTTCTAATTAGAACATGTATTAGCTTTCTTAGTCATGTTTGATGTTAACACTATTATTATTTATGCAAGGGCAATACCCGGCAGGAGTGCCAAAAAGCGCATTTCCCTGGAAGAAGGAAGCTGCTTTTCACCCACATCCTGAGGACTTGTGTGCAGTCCTTCTCAGCAAGGAGAAGCACGGCTGCTCCACCGGGGCAGGCAAGCTGGGGATAAGGGTGACGGCAAGGCAGGCAGGGACCTCACCGACAGCCCCACGGTACCCCAACCAGGGGAGCCAGGCCAGCTGGTGGCAGCAACAGGGGTCAGCCACGATCCTAGGACCATCAGGCCTGACCATAGGGACAACACAGACTCAAGGTCAAGCCAGGAAGTTACATCAACCAGGGAAGCACAGGATCAGTGAGATACATGGCCAGGCATGGGCACAGCTACAGCATAATTTGGGCAAGGGCCTGAATTCAGCTCCGGAGCCAAGGGACAGAGATCCTCAAGAAGGTTTCCTGCAGCTTCTTTCCCAGCATGAAGCTCCGTGCTGGGGCCACGCCAGACCTGGCCATGAGCACAGGCAGCCAAATGTCCACAGCAGGTGTAGAACTTGCGGAGCTTCCTGGTGCACATAGGCTCTGCCAGCAGCCACGCACGCCTTTCCCACATTTTGAAGGCCTGCTTTTGAAAAGTGCATTGAAAAATAGTAGCTGTTGCCAATTATTTGAAGGTCAGCGTTAAGAGGGTGGCTACTTGTTTTCATCAGAGCCACGGGATGTTTTCTGGTCTGTTCTGATCTGCTAGAAAACATAGGGAATACAGTTAGAAGTGTACCATAAGGAACAGTTCTTCATTATGAGGATAGAAAGCACAGTGAAAAAGTGAGTTCTCCCACTTGCATTTGCAGAGCACATTGTGTTGGTGAGAAAAGCACAGTGTTCAGAACCATTTCTGCCTTGATCTGAGATCTAGTACATGGAGATTGCAATGGACATTTCCACCTTCCCAAGAATCCCAGCTGCTGTGTGTTCAGTTACAACACGGGGCAGGACAGCATGCCAGCACACCGGCAGCCAACCTCCCCTTGCCCCCGGTGGTTTGGGTTGTTTTCCAGTCACATGAGACAGTCAGTTAAGCTTTTAGAATTCCAAGATGTAAGTACGCAGAAAAGAAGGATGAGTAAAAAAAGGGCAGAGAGGCAGAGAAATAATCACAAAAAAATATGTGTACATTGTGAAGGAAAAGGAGAACAAAATAAAGCAGAATGAGCATCAGGGGAGAGAAAGGTCGGGAACATGATGGGGAAGCAAAACCAGAGGCAGTAAGACAGAAAAAAGCGAGAAAGATAATCTTACAGGAGCAGAAATTCCTTGACAGGAGTGAGATAATGCACAAAACTCATCCTTTAGGGAAAAGAATGCAAGGAGAAAGTCAGAATTAACTGTTTGCAGATGAAAACGAACCTTGCATACTACAAGTTCCTGCCCTTCCTGTTTCTGAATTTTTTTGCCTCCTCCAAAGTGCTGTCAGAGGTCCCTCAAAGCATGAAGTGCTGCACCGTAGTATCCCCCGCATCCCACACCCCCACCTATTTCCCTGCAGATACTTGCCGTTGTGCCCTGGCCTCATCCTCAAGCCTGCCGCCTTCTCATGGCTGCCACCTCTTTTCTCCTGCCACCTCAAATTCCTGCTGCTGCCCCTTCAGCTGCCTCCCGCTTACCTTCCAAAACCCTGTCAACGTAAGAGTAGTTCCACTACACGTGAAACACGCACAGCATGAAACATTTATAATTTCCGTGCTGGCAGAAATTGTGTCTCAGTGCTTGTGCCTAATGTCATATAGGTCCCTGACACTTGTAGGAAGCCCCTGCTGGTACCGCTCTGTGAAGAGCAATACCTGTTTCACAGGGTAACGTCCTGTTTTTGTTCTCAATAAACCACCACACTAGTTTGGATACAGTTCTGTACGGATCATTTCTGCTCAGGAGAACTGCCGCTCTTTGCCTGATGCCAGGAGAGCTGGTTTCCACGGAGCATTGCATTTCCTTTGTCTCACCGAGGACAAAGAGGAACCAGGGAACAACCTGCAGTGAGAGACGATGGCGATGGCGTCGCTATCCCCAAAAAAGACTCACAGGGTCAAATTTCATTCTCAATGCTGAGTGGGACACCAGCCATCTGGAAACCAGAACAACCTGGTAGATACTACTCTGCTTACCTAACCCCTTCTTCTACGCGTAGACCTGCGCAGCGAGAGCTCGAGGGGTTTTCTTGCCACTTTTTTGTTAGCTGGGAAGCCAGAAGCCAATGGATTTTGCAGTCAAAGCACATTGTGCAGTGGGCACTGGGGCTGCTTAGCTGTCCCCGACTGCACAGAGAAGGGAGACAGCTGACATCAAGCTTTGTTCAGAACACAGTACAGATGACATCGCAGCGGATGATAAATATTAATAGCAACTTTGACACAAGGATGCCACCTCATAACAGCACTAGACATAGATACGTAGGTCTGAGTTTTTAAGAATCTGTGCTCATAGTCAGGAGACCAAAGAATTCGGTCTCCTGAAATATCGGTGCCTTTGTGAAGCCCCTAGTTGGGAAACTGAAATCGTCAGCCTGTAAACCTAGAGCTCCAGTTCATAAGGTAACGCCAAAGTCAATCAAAAAGAAGTTAGAAGAGATAATGCTCTTGAAACTAAAAAAACCCCAAAACTCCAAATCCCCTAAAGCTTCCTTATCTCACGAACATCTGTAATAAACTTGACAGTGACTTCCTCAAGCTCCTATGGAAACTACACGGCTGGCATTTCTCTCCCAGGTCCCAGGTACTCTTGCCTCCAGGGACAGCGCGAGGGCGACGGGAAGGTGTTCCAAAGACTTTTGTAATTAGAGTCATCCCATTTGCCAGACGGCGTCAAAGGTCAAAGACCGTGTCAGTAGCGCAGCGCCATGCAAATGACCTCTTTAAACTGCCGTTTGGACACGGGTCAGTTGAGAAGGCGGCAGCAGGAGTGGGGGGGTTTTTCATAGAAACGGCCGTCTCGGAGCAGCGCCCTCGGCTGTATTTTAAATCTGTTGCCCTATTTTTTTCCCTAACGACAGGACCGCTTTTCCCGAAGGCCGCCTGGAGAAACCTTAGGAAGCCTTCGGCGGGCAGCAGCCGCAGACCCAGCCTGCGTGCCCGTGCAGCCGGCCTTCCCAAACCGCCTTCCCAAACCGCCCTCCCGGGCCGAGGCAGGCGGCGGAGCGCAGCCAAGGGGGTCCGCGCCACCAGCCCGCCGCCTCCGCGGCCGAGGCCACGCCGGGCTCCCTCCTCCGCCGCCCCTCGCGGGGCCTCGCCCTGCCCGGCCGCCGCGGCCTCCCCTGGCCGG
>VZSF01000627.1:1019988-1099011 GCA_013398295.1 Chionis minor
GCCCATGGGGCCGGCGGGGCTGCGGCCCGGCGCGGGGTCTGGCCGTCAGGCCGCGCTCCGGCCGTGCCCAAAGGCGGCGGCGAAGCGAGGAGAAGCCCCGGAGCCGCCCGCGGGTCCCTGTGCTGGCCCCGGCCCCGGCGGCAGGAAGGGCGTGCGGCGGAGGCGGCTCTCCCGCCCCGGCGGGCCCGCGCCCTGGGGGAGCGATCGGCGCTGGTTACCTCGGGCTTTCCGCTCGAACGGCGCTACCGTAACCGCACGGCTTCTGCACACGCAGAATAACCCCCTCCTAGCTCCGTCAGTCGTTTACTAATTCATAATTAGCAAGTAGCCGCAGAAACCTCTTTGAATTGCTGCCGTGGGCCCAGTTTGAATTCCAGACAGGGGGTGAGATTACATGGCCACAAGTTAAAAACCCCTCTGATTTAAGACGAGCTGAACGTACAGAAACCTACGGTACACCCGCATCCGCGGGGTCTGGAAAGCACACGAGGCAAGTGCACTCCTACGTGGCCAGAGCTATGAATTCCTTTTTCAATCCGTGTAATCCCCGGGGGCAGCCGGCATGCCTTCGCTCTCTTCCGGGTTTCTTTTTTCGACCCTTTTCATCTCACAGCCTGGAAAATTTCCACCTGCCAAGAAGCAGCCAGCCTGC
This sequence comes from Chionis minor, assembly GCA_013398295.1. Taxonomy (NCBI): domain Eukaryota; kingdom Metazoa; phylum Chordata; class Aves; order Charadriiformes; family Chionidae; genus Chionis; species Chionis minor. The sequence continues at coordinate 1,020,641 of VZSF01000627.1, forward strand.
AAAAGGGGCACCGCACACGATGAACTACAGTTTAATCGCTCACTTTAACGCTTTAAGCACTGTATTTCCCTGTCTCTCTGCAGAAACTATTTCTTTAAGTTAAACATATAGAGATTAACAGGACGAGGCAGCGTACCTCCACCCGGATTTCCATCTACAACCATCTGTCTTGGACTTTGGCTTTAACACCAGTGCCCCTCTTCCCAATACCTCAGTCTTCTTGTGCCCAGATAAGCTCCCCCCGTGTTTGCAAGCGCATCGGTTAGGAAGGCACTGGCTGTTATATGTCCAACTGAGAGAGCATAACTATTTACATCACAGAAACTAAAGATCAGGTTACTTCTCTTGACTTGCAGAGACACTTGGAAAGCGAAACCATCAAAAAAAAAAAAAACAAACCTGCCTTTTGAGAGTTGAATTTGGTAGGGAACAAACCCATTAATTAGCTTGGGATTTTGGATTAATCCTCCGATTCATGCTGTGGATACTGGGAAATCTAAATATAGCTAACGCTTCATGTTCTCCTTTCAAGCTGATGGAAGTGTAACCAAGTGTGGGTTTTGTTAATTGGCAGGCTTTCAATTTGGTCGTGCCGTGTTTCACAGAAGGAAGTTAACGTGCTGTTGTTATGAGTCAAGGATAACAGAAAAGAGAAAGCAACTCAAGAAAGTAAATCCGTTTTTAAATAGGGATGGGATGTTGCCACCGCCCTGCGATAAAATGCAAAATCTTAACATTCCAAGTGGTCAGTTCCACTCACCTGGTGGCCCAGCCCACATTTGTCCGGTGGAACAACAGTGATTCCCACTGTAAGCTGATAGTTACGCTCTAAGTGCTAAGTAAAGACACCTTTTTTCCTGTAAGAATTGTGTGGGAGGTAAACCAAGAGCATCTAAAACAACACACTTTGAGCTGTGAACGACAAGTTTAATGGAAGCCTCCAGAAAGCTCATGTCACAGCCATTAGCTACTAAAGCAACCTCTAATTAAGTTACCTTTGACTGCGTGTTTTTGCAAGCACCTGGATTTTGTCTAGTAATTTAAAAAAGCAGTTTTAACACATAGTTCAGATTTACAGATGCAGTTATGATTGGCACGGGGAAAGTACAACGGCAAGGCGCTCCAGCCCAGAATTACAGTGTCTCTGGGGTACGTGTGTTGCTCTTTGCTGCTCAATTGTGTCAGACCACCCTGCCATCTGGTGGGTTGGTTTTTTTTTGGTTTGACTTTCACCATGAGCCTGCATATTTTTAATTCCTTTATTATGGCATATAATCCCTTTCACTCATAATTTTGCTCTCAGAAAACTTGGAGCAATTAAGTTAGAAATCCCTCGCTTAAAATTTAGTGTGGTTAGTTACAGTGATCTGATGGTCCAGTTCAAAGTACTCCAGTGCAACAACATGAACTTGCTACAAACTGCATCCCAGCCTGTTGGACTTTCAGCAAGCTGGGTGTTAGTCTACAAAAGGTTACATAAGCCAATCTTTCTACATTTTTCAGCATGCTAAATGAATCATCTTTAGTGAATTTTTATCTGTGCTGAGCCAAGTAGTGTGTTTAATTTATCTGGCCTGGAAAAAAGACCTGAAAAGCCAGTAGAAGATCTTGCTTGCCTGTGTTAGCCAAGGGAGCCTTTTTCAGGGGTAGGTGGCAGAGAACTTCAGGCCAAAGAAAGCAGAAAAGAGATGCACGGTGGGTTTTTGGGGGAAGTTTGTGTGTGCAATTGTGTATGTCCATGGATACATTTAGTAGTCATTCTTTGATAGCCTAAGAAAACCACAATTCACTTCACAGGTCTGTGTCGAAAGGATTGTTCAAGTCCTCTATAAATGTGACAGAACTGACAATCGTGTACAGATGAAAAAACTCCTTCAAATCTAAGCAAATACATTTCTTCTGCCTTTCCCCCTGGGAACCACAGTGTGGAGGTTTCAGCAATTGTTTGAAGACCATACACGATAAGCTTATTTTCACAACCTTACCTCCTGTTTTCACATATTCCTATTTCAGCTGCCACGGAGCAAATTCATTATCACTCTCGTTTGCTCCACCACAACCTCTTTAACATTCACAAATTCAGGATTTCATGACGTGGGGGGGCCCGCAGAAATGCCTTACTTTGATCAGTCTGCAGTAGTCCCCATTAGATGCGGGTTGGTCTGCGTAGGATTGTTTCTCGGTGAGTCATGCAGATCCCTCTGTAGTTCCTTCTAGGCAGTGCCACGCTGTGCATGATTAGCAGGCTCTGAGGGTGACATTGTTTCCTGAATGATGTAACTGAAAATTCCTTTTCCTCTGCTGCTTGTTTCCTGATGAGTTTTCTCTTTGTTCTCAAAGATATTCCAGCAGCTGTGCATCTTCTATTGCTGATCTTTTATTGCTCTGCATCTCTGTGAAGACAAGTTATGTCAACAGCTACTTTAATTAATTTGGTACGAAACGGAGGGTATCAAGTAAGAAGGAGAGCAGTGCTGACATCCCGCCTCTTGCAAGACGAGAAGCGTCCCACAGCCGCATGCTACAGCTCCACCTCCGAGCGCCGTGCTTCCCGCTTCGATTCAGATGGGAGCGGACGACCTACCACATGGGACACCTTTGGCATCTGGGACAATCGTATTGATGAACCTATTCTCCTCCCACCGAGCATAAAGTATGGAAAGCCGATTCCGAAAGTCAGCCTGGCGAATGTGGGCTGCGCTAGCCATATCGGGAAGCGTAAGGAAAACGAAGACCGCTTTGATTACGCTCAGCTGACAGAGGATGTCCTGTACTTTGCAGTATACGATGGACATGGCGGGGCGGCAGCAGCAGACTTCTGCGATAAGTACATGGAAAAATATATTAAGTAAGTGTGCATCAAGTGAATGCATGTCAAATGAACTACTAGAGATTCCTTCCTTAGGGAACTGGTGGGTCATACGTTGCTGCTAATCCTCCTAGGTTACAGAGCCACCTAGCCCAACGGGACAGCAGGAACACCGGGCTGGAGCAGTCCGTTACAATGGACATGCTACGAACTGTGTTATTCTGTAGGGTGCCTGCCCCATTGAGCAAGCCCGGAAAAACAAGAGAGGAAAATATGATTGTACCCATCTTCCAGGAAAGGATGGGGAACACAGAGAGTGCAAATTGACTGGTTTTGGATGGGAACACTGGGATCGCTGACTTAACAGCTTCCTTACATCTTCTGTATCTCTGTGTCACATCCCTGGGTGTTGGAAGAGGGATTTTACCTATTTGCAAAATTACAGGATTATGTTTCCAGTGCAGGTTATTAGTAAAATCATATTACCTTTTCACTGAATATCAGCATTATTCAGCCTGTGCAGGGAGGAGATAAAGCTATGGAAGAGATTGATCAAGATGTATATTTCTCGGAAAGAAGTTTAATGTTTTGTTTGCTTGTTTGTTTCCAGAGAATTTCTTGCACAGGAGGAGAACTTGGAAAATGTTTTGAACAAAGCTTTTCTAGAAATAAACACAGCATATGAAAGGCACGTTCATCTGTCTGCTGATGGTAGGTAAAAATATACTTGTACGGGTGTGGAGAATAGGTTTTTCTTATTGGCTCAGTAGTTTTGTAGTAAAAAGTCCAGAAAAATTCTTGAAACCAGTTTTACTTAACATAGGATTTTACTCTGATCGCCTACTGCAAATGAAACAATTACGCTTTACCTCCTTAAAATTAAAAAGCTGTAAAAAGTCTAAATCCAATTTACTGGAGGAGTTATTAATCTGAATGTTAGTGTAATCATAAATTAATTTCTCTTAACGTGATTCTGTCAAGGAAAGCGTTTGTCAAGTTAGCAAGGAGTGATTTAGATTTGCAAGGAGCATAACTTCACTGTGTGAGAAACCTGGAGGGGGGTGTGTTGGGCTGGGTTTTTTTGTTGGGATTTTTGGTATTTGCTCTTTGTTGTCGTTGGGGATTTTGTTTGTTTGTTTTAAGCTGTTATTCCTGTGGGTTAAAAGCAACAGTATCAAAAGTTCCCCTTTCTAACTTGGTTGCTGCACCTGAGGAGGCACCTAAGCCAAAATTAATACAATTGATATTGCTTCTGCACAAACAGAATCACAGGAGTAGCTGAGTGTGAAAGGCAAAAAAGCAGTGAAGAGGAAAACAAGGTTGGCTGTGGTAAGGCTGTGGTAAAGCTGGCACCAGCCCTTTTAGATTCCTTGGTCCTGGCTGTTAATCAAGTTCTTGTATGTATGTCTAGAGACTAAGCACATCTGAAGTTTCAGACCCAGCAACTGGAGCTTATAGGGAAAAACTTGGGAAGGGAGATAGAGATCCACATCCCTATTCTGTCACAGGAGTTTCCTCAGCCATGAGATATAGTTTTAAGAGTCAGTTTAGACAGTCTTATAAAAAAAGAAAACAAAACAAACCCAATAATAATAAAAAAACCCACACCAAACCAAACCAAAAAAACCCCAAAAACCTGTCCTAGTCCTGGTGCAGGTGCTGGCAAAATGATCAAGGTCATTTCAGAAGAACAGAAACTGTAAAAGTTTTCAGTTTTCTCTCCAACAAAGACATGAAACCGACAAGCCCTCTAGGGACTGAAGCGATACTGTATTCTCAAGCTACTTTTCGTAAGCAACGAATGTAATCAAGTAATGGAGTGGCTTCCTGCATGTTCAGTGCTAGATGAGTCGTGATAGACTCAAATATTTCCTGGCAGGACAGGTAGCCTGACTGTTGCAGCACTGTGAGGGATGCACACCTTTCCTCTCACCTGGTACAAGCTAAGGTAACAGGGGTATCAGGAAAAAAAGTCTTAAGTCCTGAAATGCAGCCCTTAAAAAAGGGGGGTTAAATCTATAAAGCTCGTTTCCCCATTATATACCATTTTATTTATTTATTTTTTAATTGAAATCCTTTAAAAAATAACCATGTGGTAAAAAAGTGCAGTCACTTTTGACCTATGGGGTGAGTTTTAACTGAGCGTCTGAGAGACACACCAGTACAGCAGGTGTGCTTTTTATCCAAGAGCCTCCTTGCAAATACGTTTTCTTAAAAGCCCAAATTCAAGAAAGCGTCTGAATACAGGCTTCTGTACTTCCCTGGCTCAGGACCTTTCATTTGCACTAACAGGAGGATCTGTTATATTTGTCCCCCTTCCCACCCTCTTGGTTTGGCTCATTGAAGTGACCTCTGTTCGGTGTCAGAGCAACTCCTTGAGGAGAAGGATTGGGAACTGCACTTGGTATATTATTCTGTTATTATGAAAACAGTTGCCGGTTACAGCATTTCCTACATGAGACTTACAGAACTGGATAACAACAATATTTGACGTACATGTTGTGCAGCAAGCTGAGCATTTTGGAACTGCTTAAAGGATTTTTTTTCACATCATTTAACTAACTGGCACTGCTTAATGAAATATAGTGCAAATGCCAGCAAATTTACGTGACCGTTACCAAGATACTGAACAAACCCTCATTAAAAAAGCTTGAGATCAAACAAAATAGAGGGCAAAAGCGTTGTCAAAAATCCACAGGGGCCACACTCTGGCAAGCGCTCGGTGTTTCTCAAGTCGGCTGAGAACCTGCAAACTCTTGCAGGAGCCAGTGGGATCTAAAAGTGCCCAGTGCTCTTGACTGGTTGCCCAGCTCAAAATCAAACTGTAAGGCAGACTGGAGTAACAGGGTGCAAAGACAAGCGCGCATTTCTGAACAAATTAAACTTCTTGCATATCTGTTGTTAAAATAATTCAATACTATGTTGACTGCTTGGTGCAGATATTTTTGTTGTTGCTGCTGTTTTGAAAGTTACATAAAATTTCAATGCTTGACATGTATTTTTGTTAGAAGCTTACTCTTCCAAACTATTTCAGTTTGCCAGCAAAATTTCTGATCAATTGTGGCTATTCTAGATGTGACCGTCAAGACTGTTGTTAAAGTATCTTGAAAATGGTGGCTGGTTGTGTAACACCGGGTAGCTGGGATACGCTGGATGCTCCCCAAGACTGACCTCCTTTTGAAAACCGGCCATAGCTGACGAAGTGGAAAATAATAGCTTAGTCTTGTTCTAGTAGACGACCCTGCCAGGGTTCACTCCTTTCACCATATTTGCAGAAAAACCCAGTGCATGTTCAGCATGTCCAGGTCTTTACTAACACACGACCCGCTTTAAAAGTGTGTGCCTGGGTGCTTGAAGGAACTTAAGTCCCGGGGCAAATCCCTGTAGCCAAAAATTGCATGGATTTTGTTTGACGCATCGTTTACAGTACTATTTAAGGGCTAAAAACCTCATATAAAGGCACGAATTTAACAGGACTAGAGATGTGCCTTGTTGGAGCACCTAGCTATGCCTTCAAGGACACAGCCCTTTGTAGGTCACTTTAAAATTACAGAATTATTTGAAATTATAGATGAAAAATACCAGCATTATAGTTTTTGTAAGCTTTTAATTAAAAAAAAAAGGTATATGTATGTGTACCAGGTGCTACTACTGTGCCTGGCATGCAGTTCACTAGTGTTGTTGGAGTGCTGTACTGGCCTGCTGGAGACTGGTCCAGTATCCCCTCTGACAGTGATCTGTACCTGTTTTTTCACACAAAAGCATAAGAAACTTGCTGCAGGCAGATCTGGGATAATCTGTTCTCCACCTAAATCCTTTCTAGTCATTAACAGCTTAAAGATACACCTGAGCCCTGAAGCATGGTGTTTGATATCTCTTCAAAAATGCATTTTCATTCACCTTGATGCATTCAGATGTATCCAGTCACTTTTAAATCACTGCTAAACTTAGGTATAGGACACAGTAAAGGAAGCTCACGTCCAAATACATCATTATCCACAGGACAACTGTTAAACACAGATGAACAGAATTTTCTGGTGTTTTTGACCAGCCATAAAAACTGAAATGTAAAGGCTGAATAGCTTTGCTCAGCAAGGACAGAAATAAGGAAGTGAATCACGTGCTTGAGGAAATTTGAGCATGTCTCTGGAGAATGCAAGACAAACCCTTTCCTGGCCTAGTGCAGTGCTACAGAAGCTGCCGCTTCTGTTCACTGTGATCCACTACTCCGAGAAAACAACAGGGAGTCTTTCCATCGACCTCCATGTTCAGTGCATCTAATCATATTGGCTCTCACTTCTGGAATAGCCATCTTATTGAAATATAGCCAGGTATTAACTGATGTATCTATATTGAAAAGGCACTCCTGGAATCTTCTGCTGAGCAAACAGCAAAAGTTACTTAAAAATAACTAAATTTTAAAAGTCGCGGGTTTTGGCTTTGATTTTTTAAGTTACCATTCAAACATATGATTTTTATTTCTTTGAATATGTTAACCTGCAACACTGAGGAAAAGGGAGAGCTGCAGAAATTGTACTTAAATATTTCCTAAATCCATCAATGTCACAATGGCAGCCTTTTTATCCAAGGGCCCTGATTATTACCTAATCAAGTTAGAAGGTACTCATTACAATATCAAAGGGGTGTTTACTTTGCATATTTTGCCATGTGTCAGAACGATTCATATACTTCTATTCAGTGCCTTTAAGATGGCCCCATTTTAGTTGGCACCAGTTTGAACTCCCCATTTTTGTGTTATATAAAAATATATATTAAAAAAAATAAATCAATTCCCTTGAGGAAGCAGATTGGGCCCTATTCTGTACTGAAGATGTTCTTCAGAGTGGCTGCTCTTGCCATATATGAGACAGCTGGCCCTCTAGCATTGATAGAATTCATTGGCTGATTTGTTCGTTGGTTATTTACCTCCACAGGGGGGGAAAAAAAAAATTATAGCTTTTATTTTGGCTGAATTTGAACTAGTTTTGTCCCACAGTTTTAGTGAGAAGGCAAGACCAGTGGCAATTACCCACAAATATCAAGGCTGATTTATCTGTCGCCAAAGATGCACGTGTAAGCCTTAAGTGCTTCCTATATGACCCGCAAAAGACGGTGCAGCCGTACCCAAGAGCGACTGCTTCCCCGGTTCTGCAGCCCTTATTCTTTCATCTACAGTGTTGCAGGTTTATTTTGTTTGAACAAAGTCCCTGGGTGAATTTCCTATTTGCCTCTGTGTGCGTGTTATTTGTGGCAGACACTGTACCTGGTCAGCAGCTCTAGAACTGGAGGCCCTGGACACTATATGCTGGGCTTCAGTGGAAAGAGAGATCTGCTTAATTTTGTCCCAGGTGAAGGAGTCCAGCGGTTCCTAGCCTGGACTACTGGAAGGTTCCCACATCCTCTTTGTCACATTAGTTGAGATGACTTGCAGTAAAAGTTGTCCAGTGAGTGTTAAGAACCTATTGAAAGCTCTTAGTTTTATAGTGATATTGTTAGGAAAACAAAATAAACTCTTTAATTGTTAAAACCAATATATATGCTGATGCAACGTATTTTGATATTATTAAATGACCTAGCAGCAGTTGTAGTAAAGCATTAGCAATGTTATCCCATCATCATTCCTGTGTTTTTGAGCTCTGCTACAAATCACATAATGTGTGTATTCTAGCTGTGTCCATGTTCTTGCACCCATACCCAGATCATGAACTGGTTCCAAGGAAGACAGCGTGAGCAGCATTTATTTTTCTAGGAGTGCTGTTTGACTAATAAACGTAGATAAAGCTCAAATCACCGTGACCATTACTGTAATTCTGGACAGTATCTTGACTTGTTCTTTAGCACTATGGCTTGATTTTGTGATAGCAGCTCTTCGGCTTTGAGAGTTTGCACTTCAAAGATGCAGATTCACCCGAATGTCCAAACGTTCCCAGTCATTTATGAATTAAAGACTGTGGATCTTAACTTTTTCAGAAACTGCTTATGTTTGTCAGCATAGTTCCAAAACCAAGGAATGAAATGGGAGACTAGCGGCAGTTCTGCATTAATTTTAACGTCTAAATAAAACGTGTTTTCTGTGAAATAAAAAGGTAGTTTTACGTAGGTTCTTCATTTCACTTCTCTTAACTCTTGGCCAAAACAGGTATTTTACTGGTTCTAAAATTTCTAATCGCACTGATTAGCATCTTACTTTCATAATATGCCTCAAAGTGAGCTTGCACTGGACTAGTCATTGCTTCAAATCAGAAACAGGATGCCAGCCCTTATCTGAATAGTCAGAAGCTACCGGCATCTAAATAATCTTGAATATCGTAACCTGCATGGCAGCCGTCACGTAGTCCAAGATTTGACCTAGATCACTACGGTTGATGTTCACGATGGACGTGTTGGTTAAGTATATAGCTAAACCAAGTCCTCACTGCAGTAATAATACCTGTTTTAAATAATAACACAAGCTTAGTTTAAACTGTTTAGTGAGTTTTTTTGGATTCATCAGCTCACCACTTCTCCTGCACAACAAGGCTCAATGCATCTTTCAGGGCTTCGTGCGCTTCAATTTTCTCCCAACTCTGTTTTACTTATGGGGTGCTGAGGTCTCGCAGGGTTGGGGAGAGAGGTCTCCAAGATCCCGGCGCACTTGCATTTCTGTTCCCGTAGGACGTAGAGGGTCGTGCCGCCTGCACGCAGCGTGCTGGCAGCTGGTCAGAGGTGGGGCTGACTGGCATTCCTTGGGCTCAAACGTGCCGTCCTGTCCCAGATCCATCCTGCCTCCCTGGGGTTGGGGCTGCAGGGCCAGAGGTAGGAGCGCATGAAGTGGTAGCTGAGGTCTGCAGACGCGATAGTGGAAAGATCTTTAACTGTTAGTCAGGTGAAAACAGGAATATAACTGGGGATTCTCATTCTTAAGTTAGCCCCAAACCCCTCTCGAATTGGCTTGTGTTTAAAACCTGGAGAAACTGGAAAATCCCAGAATGTGGGAGACCTACAGAGGGCCTCTCAAGAGGATTTGCATTGGCTGTGAATGCAAATGTGTTCCTGGCAACAGCCTGTCCTGGCCAGACATTTTACTGTAATAGCTCAAGTCTGCAGGAGTTACTGCTTTCCAGGCACCTCTCACTGGGTTACCTTTGCATAATTTGCAGGAAGGGAAGATGCTAACTGTAAAATGGGACTGCTTCTTTCAAAAAGCAAACAAAAAAAGGAAAGCTGGACAGTTCTGGAATTTCCTTCACTGCAGATAAAATTGTGTATCTTTTCTGAAATAGGCAGACTCGCATTTCTCCTCTTCAAGCACTTTTTTCCCAAGAGTATTGTAGAAATTGAAATTAGAAGCCCTATAATTTGCTTGCAGCAGTTAATCCAGCCAGGCCCCTGAACAGAGTCAGTCAGCTCAGCTCCCTCCCGACCCTGTAAGAGAAGTAATGCAGCACCCCGGGCTCTGTTTTGCCCTCTGGGCAGTCACCGTGCACCCCTGTCAAGCGATCCCACCAGTGTCCAGGGCAGATTGCCCAGAAAGCCACTGCCAGCTGACGGCGTCGGCTCACAGGCACGCGGAATCCAGCTTCCCCTTTGCGCTGGGACCTCCAGCAAGTTGTCAGGGTCTGAAGGGAGCAGCGTCCCCTGCTAAAAAACCCCAGTGGCCTGCTGGCTGGACCCGTCGTCTTTTGGCCAAACTGGGGGAAGCGGAGGGAGATTGTAACAACTCTGACAGCAAGGGGAGGACACTACAGACTGGTGTAAAGGAGCAATCTAGTCTTTCTCTTCTGGTGAACTACGTGGAGCTGCAACTACTATTACTCAGTTCCCCACTTCACCACCTAACAGAAGGGAAGAGCCATCGGTTTTACAGTGAGCTACCCATGCAGTCACTGTGCCCAGGGGTGAGGACAATAACCCTGTAACTTGAGGTGAGCCAGTGAGACAGAAAAACCCTTGAAAAGGAAGCCACTGGACCTTGTACTGCTTTTATTCCACTTGCCCTCTTTGCATGGAGCCATGTTGTTGCACAGAAACACTTATCCTTTCCACTTCCCCTCTCTCCCCCTACTCCTACATGCATGCATGTTTGCTCTAATTTTTTTATATATGTAGATTTAGTTTAAACTTAAAAGCAGTTACTTACTGGTAATGTAAAGCACAAGTTGTCTTCGTGTTACCAGTTGAAACTGTTGCTGTTATAAATGGTCCCATGCTTCAAGGCAGTGGTAAAACCTCTCTCTTTGATGTGACGTTTGTAGCGACTCTGATGAACTCTGGGACCACTGCAACAGTGGCTCTGCTCCGGGACGGCATTGAGCTGGTTGTGGCAAGTGTGGGAGACAGTCGTGCTCTGCTGTGCCGAAAGGGAAAGGCCATGAAACTCACCATTGACCATACTCCAGAAAGAAAGGAGGAGAAGGAAAGGTACCTGCTGGCTCATGATGTAGCTTCCCAGGGCAAAGCCTTGGTCAGGATGTGCTTGTGTTCTGCTGCTGGGTTGGGCCTGGAAGAAAGCAGAGAGTTGAACATAATGCCCTGAGACCACCTCTGAGCTGGCAGAAAGCAGCACAGCTCCAGTTAATCCATTTGGTTGCATTTAGAGGACTGGGGATTTGAAAAGCCCTGCATAATCACAGAATCACTGGGGTTGGAAGGGACCTCTGGAGATCACCTGGTCCAACCCCCCTGCCAGAGCAGGTCCACCTACAGCAGGTTGCACAGGATGGCGTCTAGGCGGGTTTGGAATGTCTCCAGAGTCGGAGACTCCACCATCTCTCTGGGCAGCCTGTTCCAGTGCTCTGCCACGCTCAAAGTAAAGACGTTCCTCCTCAGGTTGAGATGGAACTTCCTATATTCAAGTTTGTGCCCGTTACCTCTTGTCCTGTCACTGGGCACCACTGAAAAAAGCCTGGACCCCTCCTCCCGGCACCCTCCCTTTAAGTATTTGTAAGCATTGATGAGATCCCCCCTCAGCCTTCTCCAGACTAGAGACCCAAGTCCCTCAGCCTTTCCTCATAAGAAAGATGTAAGTGTAAACTGTTTCCGCAGTAAGATCAGTAGCATAGATCACTAGGACTCAGTACAGAGCTGTGACCACACCATTCAGACTTGTCCAAGACCGCCAAATTACAGCCAAGACCTGAAGAAATGCAGTATGGTTCCCAGGTCAGGACTCAGCCCACCAAGCCACATCCCTTACGTGGAGCCCTTCAAACAGCAAAAGCCAGCCCTCAGTCTCCCAGCTTAGGTCCTCCACACCCCATTCCGTACCAGTAGCTAGTGACAGAAATTGCAGATAGAGACAGGGGTAATGGTGTGAAGCAGTAACTCATGTTTGCTTTTTCTTTTGTGCCTTTGGACAGGATTAGGAAGTGCGGTGGCTTCGTTGCCTGGAACAGTCTGGGACAACCTCATGTGAATGGTAGACTTGCAATGACGCGGAGCATAGGAGATTTGGAACTTAAAAACAGTGGTGTGATAGCCCAGCCAGAAACAAAAAGGGTTCAGGTAAAAGAAGGCCTGGTTAACAGGGACAGCAACATTTGGACTAAGGGGCATCATAGGTATTCAATGCAGGTGGCAGTACCCACATGACGTGCCCAGGTGAAGCCTGATGGCCAAGCACTGTTTTTTATTTGTGGTAAAGTAACCAGAGACCAATTCTTGTTAAGTCATTTCAGATTAACGCTAACAGGACAGAAAAGAATCTGGCCCCGATACTAAATTCAACCAGATCAACTTCTAAATCCCATTTATCACAGTACAATATAGGATGAGGGAAGAAAAAGAACACGATACCTGTTGCTGAAATACAAAGGTGTTAGACTGTTTTGGGCTTGTGGTCAAATGAACGATTTTGAGGTTAATACTGATATAAAACCATGACTGAGAACTAGGTGGGATGTGGATGAGCTGTCATGGAAAAAAGTAGAATACGTAGAGGTTTGCACACTTGGGAGGAAGGGAGGAGGGAAGGGCAGTTGCACGAATCTTACCTTAGCTCTGCAGCCGTCTGAAAAACAAATGAACCACCAAGAAGGTATTCAGCACAGTCGCCTTCACTTTTTCAGGCAGGCTTTCCTCTCAGCTCGTGTTCTGCTCCTTACTTTTCCCCCAGTGCACCTCCCAGGGCTCGGGGGAACTTACATTCAGTTGGCCCTAATTAAACACCACCCACTAGGCCTGAGGGGTTTTGGGAGATGAGATGGCCACAGCGTTATCATGTCTTCCTCAAAATCCTCTGTTTAAGGAAGCATTTTGTTTCCTGGATAATATATGGCTCTGGTCTTTTCGCCTCGGTGTATTCAGAGGGCAGCTTCCTAGAACTGGAAGCACCTTTGGGTTTGAGGGTTCCAGTTAGTCTTTCCACACAAAGCAGGAGCACACACAGCACCCCCAGAAAAAGTGCTTTGCAACAGAGGGTCAAGAAATGAAGGGAGTTCATTTGCCTTGCAGCACTCGCTCCATTGTTCCACCTCCTGTCTGCCTTCATTGCAGTTGCATCATGCAGACGACAGCTTCCTGGTCCTTACGACAGACGGTATTAACTTCATGGTGAACAGTCAGGAGATCTGCGACTTCATTAACCAGTGCCATGATCCTGCTGAAGCTGCCCATGTTGTTACCGAGCAGGTAATGCCAGGGCTTCTCTTGGCAGCAAACGCATGTTGTTGTTTTCTGTTTGGTTTAGGCTTAAAAAAATGAGCATGCAACCACAAATTTAAGTGAATTGAACTATGCCGGTTGAGACATTTGCTAGCCCCTCCAGCTAGCCTTTGCCTTACTCTGGGTCTTGCCACATCCTTGCCAGGCATCATTTCAATTAACTTGCTTAGCTTATGCTCCACTGAACTGCCTGGGACCGTCGCTGCAGTTTATTCCTGTGCTGAAATGTCATCAGCGTAGACAGAAATGGCCAGTTTCTCACTGAGGTTCTGGATGGTGGTGTATCCTATGGAAAGCTCTGGGGCATACCAGCATCAGGGCTGGGAAGGGGCAAGGAAGTCTTGGGCCTGAGGCATGCTGTCCCAGTGTGGAACCACGCGGTTCTTTCCTTTTCCAAGCAAGGTGATGATGCTGACAATTTGTTTCTTCTCTCAGGCAATGCAATTTGGCACTGAAGACAACAGCACGGTTGTCATAGTGCCATTTGGAGCATGGGGAAAGTATAAAAACGGTGAGATCAACTTCTCCTTCAGCCGCAGTTTTGCTTCCAGTGGGAGGTGGGCGTGAAGACCTGCCACAGCGATCTTTTCCTGCCATAATCTGGACACAGCGCGCTACAGGAGAACACATCCATCTGTTCATAGGTTGACTCAGTGTCTTGTCCATCTCTTCTGTTCCCAGTATTAGAGAAGATGCCACAGTTCCCTCGGTACATAATGCCCTGTTGTTGCTTATGGCTGTTGCGTTGTGCTGCATTTATTTATTCCAGTTGGCGTTGAGGCAGCTATTTCTTTGGGTTTGTAGTCCCAGCAGCTCTGCATGTTACTTAGTCGCCACAGACAAGGCTCTGGGCTTTCACTGAAGGCTGGAGGTGTTGCCCAATTGTTTCATACCTTCTTGTATTACCCAGGACCCTTAGTTACCGGGCAGCTGTGTGAGTCCCTGAGCCACGTGCTGGCTTCTTTGTACATTAATACACAGGGGAACAAACGCACAGTGTTCTTAGGTCAACAAAACCCAGGTTTGTTGTCGTCTTCTGCTGTGCAGCCACCCAAAACTCCCCTGTGCTTCAGGAGAAGTGGGTGAAAAATAAGGGCGAAGTTTCAGAAGTGTTTAGGTTCTGATACCAGTGGCACTTGGTGTAGCTGAACAACTTCTGGGACAGTGCTCCTCTGCAGGGCTTTATGCTCTCCCCGCCATTATCCGTGATCCTCAAGCTGCAAGGAGACGGAGCAGGCTGGAGCCACGTGCCACTGGACAGATGGGAATGTTTCTCCATTGGGTCCAAAGCCTGTGCAGTGTCTGTGGACCATGCAGCAGCCCCTTGCACTGTCTTGTCTTTGGTGTGCCGGTGCTTGACAGGAACACAGAGGAGAGAAAAAGCTGCACATTTTTGATGCCCAGAGACTCTCATCAACTTGAGTTTCTTTCTTTTTTATTTAAAAAAGAAAACCAGCTAATTTCAGCGAGTTTACTAATCAAGATTCCTTGGATATGCCAGCCAGGAGAGTTTATTTCTTCATAAATATATGAGGATTTTCCTGGCCCCTGCTGAAGGTTTCTTTCACTTGGTTGTGAACTCCTGTGTCTCTTTATGTTATACGGGGAGCTGTAAAATGCCCAAAGCAAGCAAGCTAGAGAAAGGAGAGAGAATTATAATAGCTTAAGGTAATTTTTATAAGTTTTGGGTATTGTTTCTAGATGTCAGATATTCAGACACCAGAAGGTAGTTTTATACTTAAAGGAAGCATTTCCACTTCCCTTTCCAGCGGGAGTCTGCATCCAGAGAGGCACGGGGGGACAGAGCTCTAAGCTAGCTGCTGTCGCTGCCGTGACATGGACTGCAGGTGACATGTTGGCAGCAGGTGAAGATCTGTCCCAGCGTGCCTCCTTCAGACCTTCTTCCTCTGTTCCACATCAGGTGTGCAGCTCCTGTGGCTTCTGAGTCACCCCGTTCCAATGAAATACAGGCAGAGAAGAATTAGGCTCTTCTCAGGCTTGTCACAAAATTTTTCATTCTATTGATGTTTCCAACAGCACAATTGTAAAAACAAACCAAAAACAAAAGTGAACAAAAAGTTCCCTGATACTAAATCACCTTGCAATAAGGAAAAATATTTCTGAGACGCCTGGCCTGATTCTCATTTTCCAGTGTGAAGTACGCATCTTCGTTACTTTTAGCCCTTTCCTTTTAGCCCAGGGTTACACCTTAGGCAGTCATTCCACGTGTTTTTCCTTGCCTCTCGTTGAAGGCCTTAGCAGCACCCAGCAGAGCAGAGTGTTGTACTGACAGCGTTAATTACTAGGTGTTTAGAGAGTACGCTGTTTTTGTGCCATCACTTGGCATATTACATGGTGTATGTAATGTGTATATTCGGTTTACAAGTCCAAAAATCTTGTGAGTCGGTATATGTAAACCTTTGCTGTATTGGATGCTGTTGCCCAGATCTCCGTAACAAGCGCATCACTGGTTTACAGTAATAATCCCTTCTCTCTCCCCACATTTTCCCCAGGGTTGGGGTTCAGTCTTCACCTGAGGTCAGAACGTTTGTTAGCCGTGGTCCCGGGTGCAGCCTTGCTTACCTGAGGCAGAGTTGTTACCAGCAAGAGCAGGTTCTCAGTCTGAGGCAAGTTTGAAGATTCCCACAACCCATTTGTGGCAAAAATGGCAAAACACTGCTTTTTCCGAACACTTGAGAGGTCGCACCCCCCACCGAGCTTTAGAGAGCTGCTCCCTGAATGTGGTGGTGATGGGTTTGCCCTGCAGCGTGAACAGCTGACAGCCTTTCTCCTGCCAAAGAAGTCACCTGCTAAAACAGCAAGTCTGGGAGTTGTTAGCAAAGGGTTAACCACCGCAGCACGCAGCAGCCTTGGGCTGATGAAGCAGCACTGGGTACAGTGAAGGGTTGGAGTGTACCTCTGGAGGGGGAGTTGCTGTGGGGGGAGCTTTGCTATCAAGTGTCAGACAGGCCTGAGAAGGACCGCAGGGGATTTGGACCAGCTCCCTGACACCGTCCTGCTGCAAGTGCTGCTGGTGTTGTTGGGCTGGCCAGCCCCCAGCCAGACAGAAGATATCAAGGGTACTGGTGGTGTTCGTGACAAGTACACGTTGATGTATTTTGAGCGGTGCTGGATACTCACCAAGCTGAAGATGGGGTATTAAATGCAGGCTGCTAATGAAAAGCACCGCAAATGAAGAGCATGTACTCTGAGGAATGACCTGGCAGTTAAGAGTGGCTTTTAAACGTGTACCCAGGTGTAACACGAAATGGCAGTTTTTCTTCTCACTGGAGGTTTTGGGGCGTTTTTTTGTTTTGTACCTATCTGGTTGCCTGATTGCATAGAGAACAAAAGTGGTTTGGGGCTTCTATTTCTTCTAACAGTGATTAGTGCCTCTTGGAGGAAGGATCCATCCGTAACTTCTTTTAAATTTTATAAAGGAAGGGATAAGACAAAGCTTTGCAAAATAGAAGATGATTAGATAAAGACGTATTGGTGGTTGCTATGACTGCCTTTAGGCAATCACAGAGAAACTGAGACTGAAAAGGACTGCTGGGAGGCATCTAGCCTAGCCTCCTGCTCAAAGCAGGGCTAACTCCAGAATCGCGCTCTGCAGTGAAGGGATGTCTCCTGACATGGAGATGCGGTGCCTGAAAATGGACGGGGAATTAATTTAGCATGCAGTGGGGTTTACCAAATACCAAATAAAGTAGCACATACATAAAACTAAGGTAAGAGCCATTTTGCTCTAAGCAAATCAATAACTGACAGGAGATTAGAGATGCATTTCTTACGCACAGATTATTCCCGGCCTGTTCACTCTAGTTTTCTCCATCTCATTCTGAAGTAAATGAGTGACTGATGAAGACAAAATACTTTGCCAAGTGGCCCAGTAGTCTGCCTGTTCCTCCTTCCATTAAGAACAGCGGTGCCTTCACACCGATTTGTGTGAATTCCTTACTTCAGGCTGCACGTGGCAAGACTCTGAGTGCCAGCTTGAAAAGTGTAGCATTTTGTAGAAACACTCCATTGCCAGGACCGTTGGGTCTCTGCCTCCGGAACTACAATACTGCTTTTTCCTACCAAGATGACAGTGAACTCCCCTAAGATTTAGTGGCAACTGCACCAAACCTTGTTTTGCTCCAAGAAGTCAGGACAAACCTGCAATTTCCTGCGTGATGGTTTTTTTCCATCATTTGACACTTTTCACAGAAGAGTACTAGAACAAGTTCCTGCATTTCAGGTTTGGGGCTGTTTTGGCACTGATACCGTGTTGGCAGAGTGAGCTTTGCCAACACGTTCCTTTGTTGAGTGGGGCAGAGGTGTGTGGCACTGAATTTGGAGTGCGGCACTGAATTTGGAGTGCACGGACTATGAAGTTGGTGGAGTAAAGCCATGTTGAGGAAAACGGAAGTGGTTTGTTGTAGTGGTACCAGGGACGAAATTAGCAGCGCCGTGGTAATATCTGGCCAGCAAACCAAACCTCTTGGCACAGGGTCCTCCTCCAGAGCTCGGTACTGCTCTGCTCTGCTGAAGCTGTACTTCTCGGGTTTTTTCCTAGGTAGTCAATAAGCCACCTGCTGCCTGTAGCAGCTGTGCAAGCAACCAGCTTTACACCCCAGGGACCAGCACAATTCTCTTGCCTAGAAGAAAGAGCTCCTTTCAGCTTGAAGACAAAGAGCAAGTTGTCCTAACAATAGCAGTTGCCTATTAGAGAGGTTCATTATTGAAGGATCACTATCGTACACCTTGAAAGAAATGAAACAGATTCTCAGTTTGCTCTCTAGCTCCCTTTCTTTCCTGTGCATCTGTTGTTTCAATGAAAAGAATGATATTTTTTGTTTATTACAGACTGAACTGAATGTTAAGGGTGGTCTTCTGAGCAAACCGTAATAAGTGTTTACTTTTTTTCCTGCCTTTTAGGGATGGAGTCTCAACTCCATTGAATCTGGTAAGAGTATTTTCTTGCCAGAACCCTCCCCCTGGCGCAGTGGTATCTCTCACTGTACAGGCACTGCAGGAGGGTGGGCTGTGGGTGCAGAAAGGTGAAAAATGCCGTCCAGGTAGATCCTGGTTTTTACTGTGAGGGTATGGAAGGCACAAGGGGGCCTCGTGTTGCTGGAGGATTTACTAGGAGAGGTGTTGAGACTGCAACTGGAGTTCCAGCTCGGTCTCTCTGCCACCTGGAAAGGGGCGTTTCGCGCTTTGTAGAGGGAACTTGCTAAAACGGCATTGGCAACCTTGATTTAGGAGAGCTGGTCTCCCTGGAAGGAGCACATAGTGCAAGGGATTGAAATGGGGATGAGATCCAACAGTTTGTTTAACACAGGGTCCTCAATGCAATCGGTCCCTTTTGGTTGAAAAGCTCAGGGTTGGAGAAGTAATCATGGAGCACAGTTTGCGTTTGAGAGCAGGGCTATGGAGAGAAATCAGCAATATTACTGCTTTTTACGTACTTGGGGGAAATGAAAATTGTGAGGAGCTTAAGACTCACCACAGGATTTCTGCTGCCTTCCACAGAATCAGGTATCAGATCACCTTTTCTGTCTCGGCAGGTGGCCGTGCTGTGGTCAGAGGCTTTGGGATTTCTAGCTAAGGGAGAAGCACAGAACAACAGTACCAGTGAAGCTGGTTTAATATTAGTTTTTCTTAAACAAATTCAGTTGGGCACTGCTAGGTCCGTTGGTCACCCACCCAACAAGCCAGACGTCTGGTATAGCAACACTCTGGGTATCCCTTGGTTCTGAAGCTGCTGTTCTCAATGCAGAGATATCCAGTGCGGTGTCCTCGTGACCCGGGATATCCAGTGCTTAGGCAGCAGGGTATGTCATAAATCTTTACAGACTTAAGTGCAATTGCATACATTCGTTACGTAGTTTGCCTTAGGACGGTGTATAATTCCTGTGGTTTGATGTTTATGTTTGGTGTAATCAGTGTCCGTAATTCATCTACTTCTTAATTTTATAGAGGCGTCCATTTTGCCTTTTTTTTTTTTTAAACATTTGTTCATCTTCATCAATTCAAAGCTACAGTGGAGCAGATAAGTCTGTACTGGAATGCTTAACAGATCTTTTAATAAAAAATTGGCTTCTAGTGTTGTGTCACTACACATGGATATTTTTTTCCCCTCTACCGCATTGCAAACTACCAGAAAAGTTTCTGCCTCTCGAGCTGTGTTACCACTGTCATATTAGCCCTGGGCCTCAATCCTTGCCATAAAAAGCTTCTGATAACCAGGGCTTTGCCTACAAAGACCTTCACCCAGTGATAATGAGTGCAAAGTACCCTCTGTCTCTGTGCTCTGTCAGCATCCATGGGCTTCGCTGCATCAGAGCAACACGTTCTAACTTGCTATCTTTGTCTTTTATATTTTGATATAATACAATACGACGAAATCAGAGAGCCCTCTCTAAAACAAGTCTGCCTTAAAAAAAGGAATTTTTTTCTGAAGCAGGAAAGCACCCTGGGATAGTTGTTATGGTGAGTGACGTTATCCTGTAACACGGTGGAAAGAAACAAATGGGGCCTCCTCAGTAAAAGAACATATTCTGGCTTCTGCATGGATTCAAGATTTTTCAGTTATCCTATGATAAGGAAAAAGTAACAGCCAAAAGTTTTAACTCATCCACAGAAGTAACCTTATTTTTAATTACTACTGCTTTTACAGCTGAACTCAAACCTACTTTTACTTTCTCTCCCTTGAAAGCAGCAGCCTTGACTTCAGCAGTTTCCTCCAGTTGAGCCCCAGGCCTTTCCTTTTAGGACTAAAACAAGTCCTTTTTTTATTATCCTTTGTTGCCAATCCGCTTCTCCACTCAGTTTGGAGCTGATCAGCTCGTACCTACAGGCGTACCTGCCACGGCGGTAAGCATATAGCAACCACTGCTTGGGTGGGTGAGTTTTAAGCGCTTGGGCAGCGTGTCGGGAAACCCGCTGGAGAGCTTTGTCCTTTCCTCACGTCTGCTCTTTCACAGTCGTTGGGAAACGGCTCCCAGGTTACTCTGCAATCAGAGCGTTTCTCCTGTAACGAGCGTCCCGGTGACCTGCTGCTTCCTGCACGCCTGCAAAACGGTTAAAAGGTTGTGTAGTATCAGAGGAGCTGAGACCGAGATAGGTGGTTTCATAACCATGTTCCTGTAGTGGATACCACTGAGAACGAGGCCCCTTGGACCCTGGTGACCCACAACAGCAGGACTGTGCTTCATCCCCACTCTCAGGCATCACAACAAAACCCAGGTATGAAACTTTAACAGCTATAGACACCCAGGTCTGCCAGGAGGACCCGCACCAGCAGCACACAGCAGATACTGTCAAACGCACTGACGAGCGCTCGTAGTGGGTGACTCTGTTAAAGGGCACCGAGACGCTGGCCCGCCATCCCGACAGCAGTCACGTGGGGCATGCTGCCTCCCGGGAGCTAAGGTTCCAGATGTTGCCAGAGGCTGCCAGAACTTGTCACGAGCAGGGACTACTACCCACTGTTACTCTTTCACATGGATGTGAATGACACCGCAAGCCAGAACCTGGGCAGAAGTAAGGAAGACTATAAAGCTCTGGAGGTGCGAGTGAAAAAAAAATTGGTGTTTGGGTTATCTTTTCCTCTGTTTTACCAGTTAGAGGAAAGGGAGCAGCCAGAAACGGATGGATAATGCATATCAACTCCTGGCTACGTCACTGGTGCCATCATGAGGATTTTGGCTTTTATGACCATGGGACATTCTTTGATGAATACGGCCTGTGCGAGAGAGATGGGATCAATCTGTCTAGAAGAGGCAAGCGCACCTTTGGGAGCAGGCTGGCCAACTTGGTGAGGTGGGCTTTAAGCTGGAGGACTCAGGGGGTGGTGTCCAAGGCCGCAATGCTCAAGCCAACTTATCCAGCTGAGAAATAAGCCAGGCAAACCAGCCTAGTCACAAATATTCCGTAGCTGACTCCCAAGATGAGATCCAGAAGGCCAGCCACCACAAGAGCATGTACGGTTGTGGTGGATCCTCTTGCTCCCCTCCAGGGAAACCTGCATGCTCAGTTACCTCTTGGAAGTGCCTGTACACCAACACACGCACCACGGGGAAGAGGCAGGAAGAACTGTGTGCGGTCGCAGGGCCATGATCTCATTGCAGTTGCACAGACACGGTGGGATGGCTCACGTGACTGGAATGTAGTCATGGATGGCTTCTTAGGAAAGACAGGCCAGCGGGCCGAGGTGGTGGAGTTGCTCTCTGAGTGAGAGAGCAACTGTAATGTATGGAGCTCTGCCTAGGGGTGGATGANCCTCTTGGAAGTGCCTGTACACCAACACACGCACCACGGGGAAGAGGCAGGAAGAACTGTGTGCGGTCGCAGGGCCATGATCTCATTGCAGTTGCACAGACACGGTGGGATGGCTCACGTGACTGGAATGTAGTCATGGATGGCTTCTTAGGAAAGACAGGCCAGCGGGCCGAGGTGGTGGAGTTGCTCTCTGAGTGAGAGAGCAACTGTAATGTATGGAGCTCTGCCTAGGGGTGGATGAAGAACGTGTTGAGAGCTTACGGGTAAAAATTAAGGGGCAGGCTAGTACGGGAGACACTGTTGTGGGCGTTTACTACAGACCACTGGATCAGGATGAGGAAGTCTATGAGGCCTTCTACAGACAGCTGGAAATAGCCTCACAATCACAGGCCTTGGTTCTCATGGGGGACTCCAACCACCCTGGTATTTGCCGGAAAGGCAATGCAGCCAGGCACGCACAGTCTGCAGAGAACTGATGATAAATTTTTGGTGCAGGTGGTGGAGGAACCAATGAGGAGAGGTGCGCCACTGGACCATGTGCTGACAAACAGAAAAGGACTAGCTGGGGATGTGAAGGTTGAGGGTACCCTTGGCTGCAGTGACTACGAGATGGTGGAGTTCAGGATCCTGCATGAAAGAAGCAGGGCAGTAAGTAGAATTACAACCCTGGACTTCAAGAGAGCTAACTTCGGCCTCTTCAAAGACCTACTTGGAGGACTCCCATGGGCTAAGGCTCTAGAAGGAAGCGGGGGTGTGTGCATGAGCACTGGTTGATATTCAAGCACCATTGCCTCAAAGCTCAAGATCAGTACATCCCCAGGAGCAAGGAATCAGGCAAAAGATGCAGGAGACCAGCATGGAGGAGCAAGGAGCTTCTGGAAAAACTCCATTGGAAGAAGAAAGTTTACAGAATGTGTAAAAAGGGACCGGCCACTTGGGAGGAGTGTAGGAACATTGTCAGAGCATGCAGGGATGCAACGAGGAAGGCTAAGGCCCGCTTGGAATTACACCTGGCAAGGGCTGTCAAGGACAATAAGAAGGGTTTCTTCAAGTACATCAGCAGTAAAAGGAAGAGTATGGAAAATGTGGGCCTGCTGCTGAATGAGGTAAGTGCCCTGGTGCTGGAGGATACAGAGAAGGCAGAGTTATTGAATGCTGCCTTTGCTTCAGTCTTTACTGCTAAGGCCAGCGCTCAGGAATCCCAGGCCCTGGAGGTAAGACAGAGAGCCTGGAGAAATGAAGACTCTCCCTTGACCAAAGAGGATTGGGTTAGAGATCCCTTAGGCAAACTTGACACCCACAAATCCATGGGCCCTGATGGGATGCGCCCATGAGCATTGAGGTAGCTGGCAGATGCTATTCTGAAGCTGCTCTCCAACATCTTTGAAAGGTCATGGAGAACAGGAGAGGTGCCTGAGGACTGGAGGAAAACCATTGTCATGCCACGCTTCAAAAAGGGCAAGAAGGAGGACCCAGGAAACTAGAAGGCCAGTCAGCCTCACCTCCATGACTAGAAAGGTGATGGAACAGCTCATAGAATCATAGAATCATAGAATGGTTAGAGTTGGAAGGGACCTTAAAGATCATCAAGTTCCAACCCCCCTGCCATGGGCAGGGACACCTCTCACTAGCGCAGGTTGCTCAAAGCCCCATCCAGCCTGGCCTTAAACACTTCCAGGGACGGGGCCTCCACAACTTCCCTGGGTAACCTGTTCCAGTGCCTCACCACCCTCACAGTAAAGAACTTCTTCCTAATATCTAATCATCCTGGATATCATCTCTAATATAGAGGAAAAGAAGGTTATTGGGAGTGGATAATGCTTTTGCCAGAGCTGAGGGCAGCTTGTGCCAACACCTCCCCAGCCTGCCTGCGTGGGGTGAGGGTCGTGGCTGATTACACAAAAGTTTTCGTCACTGCTATTGGGCAAGAGGCTTGCTCTGTGCACACACACACAAACCATACATCAGTATTTACACTGGTGACATCCTCTTGCCCGGAGGTTGTCTTTGCTCTTGCCCAGTGCCGCAGTGCTGTCACCTCCAGCAGAGCAGGTGCCACAGGCTGCAGTGACACCAGAAGTGGGGAGGGAAGGTGCTGGTGGGACAGCTGAATGCCCAGCAACTGGAAAACTGGCTGGATTTGAGCTACCACCGGCTCTTAGCAGCCTTGTTTTACCCTTAATTTATTTAATGTGGTTATTACATTTTGTGGTCGTTCCCCTCCGTCCAATAATGACTTCACAGCTTTTCCCAGACTTTCCCATTTCAAAAAACTATGTCACATCACCTGCTGGCCTGCCTGACCCACAGCACAGAGAGCCTCTGCTGGGGCAGCATGCCAGGGGCTGCAGCAGACTCTGGAGCAGGCACCATTGTGCTGATGCTCAGTCAGTGGCCACTGTTCAGGATTTGGCCCCATTTCTTACAAATTCCCCTTCTTTGGAGTCAGCCACACCCCCGATGCAATGGAACTTCCCCAGGAAGCCAGGGCAGGATTTGATTCCCAAGACACCAGTCCCGTTTCTGTGCTCACTTACCTTATCCTCCTCTCTACGTCGTGTGGCACGCTAACCCCACCGGTGAACCAACACCGTGTCCTGACACGGAGACAGACATGTTATGCTGCCAGTCATTCTTAAAAAAAAAAAAAAATTTAAAAAATGCATTTTTTTTTTTACAATGGTGTACAGCACAAAACACTTTGAGCTGAGAAAGCAGGCTCCAAACCTCACCCTCCATCACAACTGCGATGAAAGGCAGTTGGGTCACAGCAAATTTGCCACAAATTTGGTTATGATGGACTGGGCTACGGCCCAGAATGAAATGCTGCATTTTTTTAGTTCATAATAGCTCCCCCGGCCAAAACCAGACAGCTGTAGACCTGTGAACAGTAGGCATGGCCAACAGATGTGTTGGAAGCCTGAAAATTTGTTTTTGCTGCTAAATTGAATACCTGGCCCCGGGGAGGTGTGTCTGCCCGGCAGGAGCTGTGGTGGAGCTGGAGTTAAAGGCTCATTTGCAGTCAGCTGCCCCGTCACTCACCAACTGCCTTGTTCACTCCAAAATTGGCTGCTGGCCCGTCTGATGCCTGTTGGGGATTTTATGGCTGCAAGACTGACATCTGAGGTGCTGTGAATTGCACAGGGCACCGTTCTTCCTTCTCCCTGACCCAGGTTTAGTGCAGGAACATCACAGGCGGCTACGGCTTTCCTAATTAATCATCCTTTTGTTTGTCTGGACAGTCTGGACAGAAAGGCACCAAACTAACGCACCCAACACCTCATTTGCAACAGGGACTCCAAGTTACGCTGTCTTAATGTCAACACAGAAGCCTGTGCTCCACGGGGCAGGGAAGGGACTGCACTTTCCCAATCAAACTGGCCCCTGCCACTTCCCCATGCTTGCTCCCGGCACCTCCAACTCTCCCCCACACCGCAGGGATGCCAGCGGGAGGGGCACAGCGCTGCCTGCAGGGCTTTGGCCACGGCACTCAGCGCCTGGCTCCACAACGCGCTCGGAAAACTCAAAGGGCAAATTGGTTTTGATTTCATCAAGACAGGCTTCTCAGAGACCCGTGGAAGGCAGTTCTTGGGCACAGCACAAGCTGGCAGAGGCAGAGGGGAGCACGTGCGCATTGAGGTGCTGCGGGCACACGAGGGCCACAAAACCACCCCGTGAAGCTGGCTCACCTTTCCAAAGCTGATCGATGCCCGATGCCTTCCTCAGACTTCACAAGCGGTGGAAATGAGGCGCCGCAGTGCACTCTGTAGGCAGGATGCGACACTAATTGCAAGTTCTTTGTGTCACTGAAAATGCTGCACACCAAGTGAAGCACAAGTTAGCTAACTTAATACGGGACAGGTCAAAGAAGGTGGCCAACTCATTTTTTTTGCACGTGGGAAATTGAGGTTGAAATACTACATATTGAATGATCCAGCTGCACAAACCAGCCTGGAGCTACTGTTAGGAGGCCATCTCTCCCTGCAAAGAGTGGGCAGGGATGCCAGACCCTACACACTGCTGACAGCATGGTCCACCGGCTCAAAACGCTTTGACGAAGTTTATTTGTGACCTGCTGCATGTCAGCAGAATAGCATGCTGGGCTGCAGCTGCCAAGCGTCTGCCGGTATGCCGACAAGTACAATAATTACCCCGTAACTGTTGAAAACATTTTTTTTTCCCAGAGTATGAAAAGATTTAAAATACGGAAATCCTTGAGTGAGAAATACTTGAGCCTGTGAAAAGTGAACATTACCGATGCTACGCAACCAAGATATGGCTTACAAAGGCCATGAAAATTGCTTCTGTAACTACTGCTTGAGAGCACACTTAAATATAACTAAAAACCCCAAAGACTTTACAGAAGGAGTTAAACGCAGTAAGCTTGATAAGCTTCTTGGTGAAGAAATTTTTCCTAATATTCAACCTAAACCTCCCCTGGAGTAACTTGGGGCCGTTTCCTCTTGTCCTGTCGCTTGTTATTTGGGAGAAGAGATTGACCCCCACCTCACTACAACCTCCTTTCAGGTGGCTGTAGAGAGGGATAAGGTCTCCTTTTCTGAGGCTCCTTTTCTCCAGGCTAAACAACCCCAGTTCCCTCAGCCGCTCCTCAGAAGACTTGTGCTCCAGACCCCTCGCCAGCTCCATTGCCCTTCTCTGGACACGCTCCAGCACCTCAATGTCTCTCTTGTGGTGAGGGGCCCAAAACTGAACACAGGATTCGAGGTGGGGCCTCACCAGTGCCGAGTACAGGGGCACAATCACTTCCCTGCTCCTGCTGGCCACACCATTCCTGATACAAGCCAGGATGCCATTGGCCTTCCTGGCCACCTGGGCACACTGCTGGCTCATGTTCAGCCGACTGTCTACCAAGACCCCCAGATCCTTTTCCCCCAGGCAGTTTCCAGCCGCTCCTCCCCAAGCCTGTAGCGCTGCATGGGGTTGTTGTGACTCAAGTGCAGGACCCGGCACTTGGCCTTGTTGAACCTCACGCCATTTGTCTTGGCCCATCAAGCCAGCCTGTCCAGATCCCTCTGTAGGACCATCCTACCTTCAAGTACCTGCCCGACTTGGTGCCTTACTTACTTACTGAGGGTAAGTAAGTAAGGGCATGGTAGGCCCAACTGAATCAAAACCTGTTTTTGAGTTAGGGAAAAACTGTTAGCCACCAGTGTTGGCACATAATTAACTGCCAACATGAAAACCCACATTATTTAGCATTACCAGCTTAGAAAAGGGTATAAAAATGCATTGAAGAATAAGTGAAATATTTCAACATTTGGGAATCTAAGGTTGTTCCTCACCAGATAAGGTCAAGTTCTGCTCTAGCAGTCATTCTCTCCTTGGGGAAGATGATTTAGACTGGATTTTGATACTTGCTCCTCTTCCGCTGTCCTTGTCCAGCATGAGTTAAATCATTCTTTTCTGTCTGCTTTCTCTATACTGGTACAGCCCATTCTTCTACACACTGTCAAATTCTACTGGCTTCAAGCTCTACAATGACAGCTATAAAGCAAAAAAGAATAAACAAAGACACGTGACGTCACGCTGCATCACTGTGGATGACTGTCCTCATGTTCACAAAGCAAAACCATTAACAAGTAACAGAAATTTACTCCTTGCAACGATATAGAAACATGTTACTCATTAGTTACCACTCCCATGTTAAAAACGTTTATTCAGCTCCAAATGTTGTCTTTCCAACAAATGCAAAACAGCTTTTTGGTGGTAAATAGCAGGTATTTATTTGAAATGAAAAAAATACTTCAGTACCTGAACTATTGCATTTAATCATGTATTGTTGTAATTGTGTTACTCTACCTTTTTGCATTGGAGACAAATATACAATGAACATTCAGATATCACAGATTGCACACTAGATAGTAAATCGTCAGGCCTTTTACGTAACCACCAAAAAACAGATATTGGATTCTGCAATATAGTACAAAATTCCACACTCCAGTCTTAGCCAGTTATCTTCAATTTACTCCTGATGCTGTACAAATAAATGGCCATTTAACTAGGGCTTACAAGTTAATAACAGGACAAAAAAAATATACATTGCACTGACACAAAAAGTCAGCTGTGTTAATAGTCATGCAACAAGTAACCAAACTTGCTGAAATTAAAAATACTTTCTAAAAACAGTTTTAACTGCATAAATATTTTATACACAGTTCATTTACTGAAACCAAAAAGGAGTCTTTAAATGATACAAAGCAAATATAAGTTTCTACCAATTTTATACATAAGAAAGTGCAAAATAACTTATCTAAAGTGTTTTGCTATTGAACTCATGAATGTTGGCTGGAGGCAGCCAACCCCCTCTCATAAGCATGACATTACAGTTGCACACTACATACAAATGTTAAGAGTACATGAATAAGTATACTACAAAGAACAAGGCAGGAGAAGACATGTGAGGTACTTGCAGAGAATACAGTCTACTAATGTTAGTGTACATGAGTATATTTTTGCTCAACAGATTTTTACATGGAAAACAAAGCAAGTATTTGCATTAGAAGCTTGAAAGAAATGGAAAAAAACCCACTCCCAAGTGAACAAAACAGTTGCCCACAGCACCAGCTGCCAGAGGAAATATGAGCAGGTGTGTTTTTTCCCCTCCACCTCCTACAAGCGAGAACATGGTTTTTGGAACTGCAACCGAAGAATTAAGTCAGAGGGCTGCGGTGATGCGTTTGCAAAATGTAAATTGGGACTGCCCTCTACGCTACAGAATTTGGAAAGAAAATGACCTTGATTTTTTAGTATGCTACCATCAAGAGCATAGAACACCACCCGTACAATGGGTTTACGCAGCTGAACGCAGTCGACTACCTCTTCGCTGATGGCCCACTGTCTTCAAGACCCTGCATTAGTACTATATGCCAACTGTTTGCTTTAGTGTTTAGATTATATCAGTGTTATTGTCATAAATCTTGTTTTTATTAGGGTTTAATTATGTGGCTGAACAAGTTCCAGTCCGTAGAAGAGACAACTTCTTTAAATTTGGGGTTGATTTGAAATCTGGAGGCAAGGGGAAGAAAACTCTGTGGACTCAAAGGCATTTAAGAGTTGTTAAAATAGCCTTTTCTTCAACCTGAAAACATTAAGGCCACTAGCCCGTCTTCTGAACTTTGCTGGTTTCGCATCGGTTTGGGAAGGGTGAAGGCAACGTCAGAGAGAACACAGAAATTCCAGTGCTCCACACATGCTTACTGAGGACCTCTTCTCGTCTTTAGGGACAAATCTGTCCGGGTAGCTGTGCAGCGTGGCTACTTGATCATCGCTCTTTGGATCCAACAGGATCTATTTGGGTCAGATAATCTCAACAAACCTGCATTTACTCAACAGTGTGCAAGGGCTCTAAACAAGCCTTTCTGTTCATTTGGGGATTTAGTATACATACCAAAACAGGAATATATATCATTTTACAGACCAGCACATACATAATAAACAAACATGTATCAAAATACGTATTTAACCTTCAGTGCATAAACATGTGATACCAGGGTAAATAGTAAGTGGTCAGAATTAACAAATTATTCACGGCTAGAAGCTCAAATCAAGGGAAGGCAGGTGTCCCCACTGTGTCAAGGACCTTCTCCGGAAGGAGCTCACACCACCACAGAGGGTCTCGTGTTTTCGGTGGTGCAATTCTGATGACAGTGCCGGATTTAACCATTCGCTATCCCATGGCCAGAGCCTGCCCAAATCATTCCAAGTGA
The DNA here is from genome assembly GCA_013398295.1 of Chionis minor. NCBI lineage: Eukaryota > Metazoa > Chordata > Aves > Charadriiformes > Chionidae > Chionis > Chionis minor. The sequence goes on from VZSF01000627.1 coordinate 1,050,089, forward strand.
AGGCTGATAGCACCTTGAGTGAAGACACTCACTGAAGTACTAGCAGAGCAAAAGCAGGGGCACCTGTTTTCTGTTGGTTTGGGTCGTGCCCTTACCGCTATTTAAAAGAATACATTGTGAATATACCTAGATGTAGATTGGTTTGTCACCCATTTACAAAATATATACACATACGTTAAAAAACAAAACCAAACCAAACNCTCATTCAGAGATTAAGTCCACGGGCCTATCCAATGCACGTGTTCCAATCCCAGTGGATATCAGTGTCTCTACTTCATCCCACATGTAGTGCAAAATAAATGATAAAGAGTAGTAAAAAAATACTGCAATTAAATTCATATTGGAACTTAAAAACTGCAATGGAAATCTACTGCTGTCCTCAAGTTGCTGCGATGTGCTGAAACACAAAGATAGCTCTTAGAAGCATTTCTGACATGACTAATATCGCCCTGTTTTAAGCGACGCCTATTGTTCCAGAAGTTTTTTTTGCAAACAAGCTACAGGACAACAGCAGTTAAATTTTATGCACAAGGAATTCATTCCGTATCTATAGGCAAGCCAATTGCTATTGACTAAGGAAGTTAAAAGCTGGTTCTTGCACTGCATGAATCAGCTGCTAATGAACATTAAGTAATTAACAAAACTGCAGCTGTGACATATGTATAAAAGAGGCCTTATTAAATATGAACAACACTGAGGTGGTAAATAGTTTGGTATAAAATGCAACACAAGTTTACAATTTAGTTCCTGGTTATCTTACAGCTAGAATAAAATACTCCAAGTCCTATTCTCAAAAATGTTTTCGTTTGAAAAAATCCATGTAATTCTATGAATAGCGTCACTTAAATTAAGGTACTGTGGGCAACTGAAAGAACAAACATGCACAGACTGGATTTTTAACAGAAATACACATAATGCCTTTGAGTTTTCTGTTTTTTCTTTTTTCTTTTTTTTTTTTTTTTTTAAATTTTTGTATTTAAATTGGTAGATGAGATAAAGATGCCACACAAAGTATAGTGGTTAATCTGAAGTCCCATGTAACAGGCAGTTAAGTTCATATTTAGATAAAAAGGCCATTATACCTATTTACAATATACACAGTTGCTTGCGAAGAAGGCAGATTTACAACTATCTTCTAAAAAGCCTTCCCCTCCCCCTCCCCCCGATAAAGATGACTAGCTCTACAAAAACAAGACAAGAACGGGTGTTTAGGATAAGTGAGGATCTTCTCGATAGCCACGTCAACATAGGCTTAGGGGTTGACAGTTCTATTGGATTTGTGGTTATTAATCATGTCTTCCTGGGCCTTGCTCTTCACTTAATTATGCCGTTAGCCTCATTTACCTTCTGTCAATGCAAATCAATTCAATGATCCCTTTTTCCTTTTAGTGCTTAAAACTCAGTATAAACTTAAGTGTAAACAGACAATATTCTAATCCCTTCTGATCACTGCATGATACTCTCACTAGTTCTTGGAGTGACAGCGGGGCTGGAGAGCATCTCCGTTTGCCTGGACCCCATCAATTTCTGGGCCCCTCCTCTGAACCCCGCTCATGCTGCAGGTTGTAGAAGCAGTTCTGGCAGACTCTGACCGGCGATGAAATCTTCAGACGCTTGATTTCAGACTGAAACCTACTGCACCTGTAGAGAAAAACAAACATCGCTGTAAACACAGATCCTCTCCTGCCATTTTCTATCCAGCTGTGGAAATTAGCATCATGACTTCAAATACCAGAGAACTGTCCAAACTTAATCTTGACAAGGAAATGCAATAGCATGGCAGAACCAGAATTTAACCGGTATGATCAGCCCAGAATCAATGCAATGACTGCATGAGAGGGAGCTTAAAAACAGCTCTTGTCACCAGTTTAGACTCAAAGCTACAGAGATGAAACTAGAATCACTGTGTCTGACCCAGTGGACCAGAGAAGAGGCTCCCACCTCAGTTCCTGGGTGAGGGGATCCTACACACATCCTCTGTATCATACATTTTCCTGTCTGAGGCTGCGTAATACTCAATCCTAAATCAGCATCCTTACAGTCGCACATACAGTTTACATTTTGACTGGCTTGCTTGTAGAATGACAAGAACAACTAGCTGCTGCAAAAGAAGTTTGTTTGCTTGGGGTTTTTTGTGCCTTTTTTTTTTCCTTTTTTTTTTCTCCTTTGCTAAGTTCATTTGTCTAGAGTTTTTCCCAGATGGGCAACAGGGAGGTTTTCAAAGCTGCAAGCAGATTTCACTCTGTCTTGCTAACTGGATTTATAAAGGGGCTGGTCCGTATTTTTTAATTCCTCCCTGGAAGTTTTGAGAGTTTTGATTTACTTTTTTTTTTTATTTGCCAGTTTGCTTTCGGTAAGGGAAGCCTCAAGTCTTTCAGCAGAGTTCTGTGGCATGCAACAGCTTCATCCAGTCAAAAATTCTGTATGGAAAAGAGCCTAAAGGAGACTGCTGGCTGGCTTACTTCTGGCAGAAGAGCTGTCCACAGTTCCTGCAATGGTGACGCCTCTCGGTGAGTGAGAAACGGACTGCGCAGCCCGAACAGCTGTCTCCTCCCTCGTCCTTCACCCAGTGGTCAGCTGCAGATCGGCCGGGCTGATCGCTTACGGACCAGCTGAACACTCTGCCTCGACCATCCCCAATAAGAATTCTGCTGTGATCCCTGCAAGAGACAAGCAGAAGCATTCCTGCAACAGCTCTGGCACAGTAACACGCAGACATCGACGACCGATGATTACACGTCAGAGTATGTAATATGTTAAACTACTGGCACAGTAACTAATGCGCAAATTAGCCTGGTCTGCCTGAGAAATGGAGCTGCAACAACACTCCATGTAACATAATGCAGCTGAATAAGTCAACTTATTTTAGTACTTTTTTTTATCTCAGTCCTTGAACAAGGCTGCCCTGAACAGAAGCACCACATAACACCGTTATGTAAAGAACAAGGGCTGGTCTGTATCACTTCCTGCTGAGAACACCAAAATAATGTTTTAAGCAATCACTTGTGAGTTACTCACTTAGAGATGCCGAGTGCAGTAATTTCTGCTGGATGTGCGTTGTCTTTGCGATCAAATGCCGTATGCATAGTTAGTTTGCTTCTAAACACCAACTGACGCTCCCATCTGTATCCTAGAAAAGAGCAGGAAGTAGGAAAGGAAAAAGCAAATTTGCTTGTTCTCATTTTTGTTCCCTCCTCCCCCAACATACCTGTACGTGTGACTTTGTGGAAAGAAAAAATCTCCCCCCAGAGAAAACTCTCTATGACTCAAGTTTCACTTGGGGAAAACACATTTTTCAACTGCTCCCCAATGCGTGTGTAAAGGAGAGGGTACAAAACAACGCACAAAGCCTCCAATTTCAGTAAGTCCAGTTGGGAGCAGTAGAGAATGGTGACATACACAGGGAAGCCCTATACCAAAGCCTGACAGCACTGGGATAACTTAAATTTTTCTTTTAATTATTATTTATTTCCTTTTGAAAGTCAAGACTCAGATTTCCAACTGTTAATTACTTTTCTTCATAATGCTCATATGATGCTGCGTTTTGAGTATGTGACCATTTTGCTTCTGGGAGGTGGCGAGCGATTGATTGTCTTTGCATGGCTTGTTTTGTCTTCCCTCTTTCCTTCACTTATCAGACTATCCTTAGCTTGACTTGTGAGTTCCCTCGCTTTTGTTCTCTCTGTTCTCTACACCATCCTGCTGCAGGGGGTTGTGGTGGTGGCAAACCAGCGGCTTAGCCAGGTAAACCGACCACAACTTTTCAGGAAAAGCTTGAACAACATGCAACCCATTTTTCTCTTCACTGACCATTTTGGAATTTATCAGCCAACCCTGCTCAAAGCTGCATAGAGAGAGACTGGCTTATGGGTCAGCGCTGACAGCGCTTTTATCTGCCAGAGGAAGCACGTCCAGTTTCTTTTACCTGGTTTAAGCTTGCTGTAGTGCCGTGCTTCAGCATAGCTGGGGTGCGGGTGGTTAACCTGAGCATGGGGATGCATTTTTGCTTGTCCTTCAGAATAATTCACAAAGATAAAACCATCTTTCTCATCCAAGCTGAGCTGGTCTGACCAACGCCTGGAGTCATCGGAGCCGCTGTCTGCTGACCATGCTGCCGCTGCTCTGTTTGATGATGACCTCGGCCTGTGGCTGGTGCTGCTTGGTTGACTCTGGCTCTCCTGCAGTTTTGTGTCCTGGCCTATGCATGGATCATCTGCCTCAGAGTCACTGCTGTCCTCTTCATGGGCTTCCTGCCCTGGATTCACCCAACAGGAGAGAAAACATTATTAGCAAGGCTGCTTATAGCTTTTTCTGAGCTTTTTCCCTATTCTGCTGCTGCACTGCCTACAACCCAACAGGTACCACCACTCCACGACTAGGTAGAAACTGCATGCAGGCATCTCAAAGCCTTTGCAGAGATTCAGCTCCTACCAGGAATCACACTATTCATGTTTTTTGCACTGGTCAGTCAGAAAACAGCACTTCTTAGCTGAAGCTTTTTCCTACCATAGTCTAGAGGTACTGAGCTACCTCTAGACTGAGGTAGGCTATGAGTGAAATTTTCAAAAATGCTCAAGTCAGCAAAACCAGACCCTGCCGCTTTTGCCTTTCAGCAAAAGTTACACAAGTAAGCACAGTCAGCTGTGCTGAAACTCTGGTGGATTAAGAAACTTGATGAAGATTTGTTAGTAACAGGCTTTGTTAATACAAAAAAGCAACTGCAGAAGATATATTCCTAGTGACACTGGAAAAAAGGAGCTATATTTACATAATAGTTACTAATGAGTATCATGTGATCCAGATCCAAATACAGATCTTTTCTTCAATATGAAGAGGGCAAGAGAAAGATGAAATGGCTACAAGAAACACCCATCAAGAACAGACCAAAACCTTCTGACAGGCAAAAAATGATACGGCCAGCATTGCTTGTCTGAACAGTATGCTATTCCATCAGTAGAATTTTTAACTCTGCTGTTATGCTATAATTCCATTTCAAAATAAAATAATAATAAAAAAAAAAACCTAGCTTTTGAACAATGGTAGCATCCATTGGGTTCACCAAGAGAAGAAACAACCACACACAGAAAAGTTCAATCTTCACAGAAAAAAAAGCTATGACGGGCATGATTTTTTCTTACTCATAGCAGTATGAAACTACCATAAGCAAGGTGGTGAACAAAGAACTCAGATGCTCTGTTTCACAGAATCACAGAATGTCAGGGGTTGGAAGGGACCTCTGGAGATCATCTGGTCCAACCCCCCTGCCAGAGCAGGTCCACCTACAGCTGGCTGCACAGGATGGTGACCAGGCAGGTTTTGAATGTCTCCAGAGTCAGAGACTCCACCACCTCTCTGGGCAGCCTGTTCCAGTGCTCTGCCACCCTCAAAGTAAAGAAGTTCCTCCTCATGTTCAGATGGAACTTCCTATATTTGATTTTGTACCCATTGCCTCTTGTCCTACCACTGGGCAATTTATTATAACCACTGGATGCCTATTGTCTTTTCAGCCAAAATCATAGAATCATAGAATGGTTAGAGTTGGAAGGGACCTTAAAGATCATGAAGTTCCAACCCCCCTGCCATGGGCAGGGACACCTCTCACTAGAGCAGGTTGCTCAAAGCCCCATCCAGCCTGGCCTTAAACACTTCCAGGGATGGGGCCTCCACAACTTCCCTGGGTAACCTGTTCCAGTGCCTCACCACCCTCACAGTAAAGAACTTCTTCCTAATATCTAATCTAAATCTCCCCTCTTCCAATTTAAAACCATTACCCCTTGTCCTATCACTAGACTTCCTGACAAAGAGTCCCTCTCCAGCTCTCCTGTAGGCTCCCTTCAGGTACTGAAAGGCTGCTATCAGGTCTCCCCGGAGCCTTCTCTTCTCCAGGCTGAACAGCCCCAGCTCTCTCAGCCTGTCCTCATAGGAGAGGTGCTCCATCCCTCTAATCATCTTAGTGGCCCTTCGCTGGACCTGTTCCAGCAGTTCGATGTCCTTTCTATGTTGAGGACTCCAGAGCTGGACACAGTACTCCAGGTGGGGTCTCACAAGCGCAGAGTAGAGGGGGAGCATCACCTCCCGTGCCCTGCTGGCCACGCTTCTTTTGATGCAACCCAGGATACGGTTGGCTTTCTGGGCTGCCAGCGCGCACTGCCGGCTCATGTTGAGCTTCTCATCCATGAGCACTCCCAAGTCCTTCTCCTCAGGGCTGCTCTCCAGCCATTCTCTGCCCAATCCCCTTCGTCCATTCTGCACTGTATAACCACAAGATTTTACCTATGTATAGCAAAGATCAGATAAAAGGCAAATAGAAAACACTTGTCAGGAGACATACCTATTTGTGCTTCCTGGCAATCTTCTTGCATTTCCAGCATCTCCACAGGCTCTGGAGCTGGTGTTTCAGGTACTTGTAAAAACTCCATCCGCCAGAACTGGAGGGACAGGGAATAAGCAAAGTGGCTTAGCTTTTTTTCCTGTGCTACTTCTGGAGATAAGATGGCTTATTATTACTGTGTGTTTGCACTGGTAGCACAAGAGGCAGGTCACATCGATACTAAGCCCTGTTTTCAGGGGCTAGATACTATAAGAGGACATGTGTTCATGCCTGAATCACAAGTGAAGATTCTTGTGCTGTTATTTAACACCTTAGCTGTTCAAATAAATAATCAGTTCCACAGAGCAATCTGACCAGCAGACTCTGCTAAAGGCAGACCCACGACTGCACACAGCAAAGTACTGAAAATCAGGTTAAGACTCGCAGTGATCAGAGATGCCTTTAAGTTTCTCTTTTCTTCCCACGCAGCAAAATGAATTGTCTCAAGGTGCATAGAACAAAAACGGTGAATGAAAACTGTTAAGTCTCCAGACATGAAAGCTGGTGGCCAAAAAGTGACCAAAAACAGAGCAGGGAAGAACATGAATGCTGCTGATTATTGCTAGTTACCACATCCCAATGTGTGAATTGAAAAGGGGAAAGAAAACTGAAAGACTGCATAGGAATGTCAGCTCACTGAAAGAGTCTTCCACGAATCTTCAATGTCCATGTAACTTGTGGACAGGATACTGTGCACCACCCTGTGCAGAAATGGCACAGCTGGTTCCAGCACCAAAACCAGCCTGAATCGTCTCCCCAGCCTGGACTCCCTCTCTCCTGCAGGACTAATTGTTCAGGTGGAGCATGCAAGTACAGCAGAATTGCTTTTGGTACCAGCCGTGATGCTGTGCTGGATAGACGTGACCTCTCTAACTACTACTAATACTAAAGTGTAAACTTATTTTTCCAAACAGTGATTCCCAGTACTTACCCGCACAACTCCATCCGAATGTCCCGTTACTATGACATTCTGGGTATCCCACTCATTCATTTCTGACACAAAGCAACACATTATTTGCTGGCTTCGGCCAGTGAAAGTGTTTACGCTTGCGGTAGGGCTGCCATTAATGCTCCATACATGGATGTAAGTGCCAGCACATGATACAATATCACCCTGCAAAGACAAATATCACCTCCATATTTCAATACAAGTTTCAAGTTTTCTTCAGCAAAAATATAAGCCAGGTTCATTTATAAGCCAAGTTCAGCTGTCAAGGCTGGGTTGACTTTTCAGGAAGTTCTATTCAAACTGAGTTTGGCCACCTAAACAAATCTTTGGGATGATACACTTTTTTTTTAAATTGTACACAGAAAACTAGACTTAGCAGCAACCTATTTGTGTATTTACAGCATGCAATGAGTAGACCAATTCCTCCACTTTTCACAATGTAACAATCCAACAGTGTTATTTCCAGTACTTTCTCTTCAGACTTCAAAGAGTCTGCTCACATTGACTCTACTCTTTTTCACAAATAATTAATTTCATTTGCTTCCTTATTGGGAAAAGAGGTGGTCTAAACTAGTGCAGAAGGGAAATGGGAGCTGCACTCTAAAACACCGGCAGCACGACAACCACCAGTCTGCTGGCAGCTAATGAACTGTGCCTCTTGCCACCCCCGCATTGCATTATGGCCCTGTTATGTCTCGATTTCAACCATTACATCTGCTCCAGTTTCAACATGGTCTATCCAACCCTCATGGACCAGCCACATAAACTTTCAACTCAGGCAAATTCTTTTATTGCGCATGAGAGGTGGATAAATGGCAACCCGTAACTTATAGGGCCACCAGGGAGACAAGCTTTTAGGGTATGTCTGTTTCTGCTACAATTGTCACTGCAGCTTCATCCAAGGTATCTTCTGCTGCCTTTAAATTAAGCATAAGAGAACAAAAGTCAACCAAGGTCACATACCAAAATTTCTTTCTTAGTTCCTGTGGCAGGTTTGACAACCCACTTTGAACGCCACACTAGCTGTACTGCTGCCAGCAGCGTTTATTAACGCTGTTAATAAACAAGCTCAAGCCAGTCTGTGTGGAACAAGCTCACACGCATCTCTGGACAAAAGACACGAATTATTCCCTGAACCAGGAAATTAGTTTTCAGGTGAGTTACGTGAGTTTTGCCAAACTAACAGAAGGGCTTAGTGGGTATTTCTTTGGCTTAACAATTTCTGACTTTTGCTACTGTTCCCACTGTACATTGGTGAATGGTATTTGGTTCTTACCGTTAATTCATTTATACAGAGTGCTGAAACTGGAGCCCTGTGACCTCGAAGCTGTGTTAGAAAGGAAAGTTTATTCAAATCCCAGATGATGCAGGTGCGATCCCGTGATCCACTCACAATTATGTGATAAGCTAGTGATGCTGTTAAGCATGTGACAGTGTCAGTATGACCCAGTAATGCCTGTAAAACAAAAGTCAGGAGAAAAAAGCTGCAATCAGGAGAGAGCACAAAAATTACTGCATTAAACCCGCTTATCTGAAAAGATTCAGGTAATGTAAACATGAATATCCAATCAGAAGATGCAACTGACTTACAAGTATTCAGTTGGCAACTATTTTCATATTTGAAGATGACAGGATTAATATTTTTTCCATTTAAAAAGTACTCTCACAAAATGAAATTTCAAGGGTCTAATGTTATATAGACTTCTACTGGAAAAAAAATAAATAATTTCTAGTCCATTCTGCACCGGTAGCCTATGTACAGGGTCAGTATGTGTTCCAGGCTGCACCTGAAATTATATTCTGAAAACAGAAATTCTTAAAATTAAGAAAATATAAAAAGGCTCCCATATAAACTTTTGTTGATGTTTGAGAAAAGATTAAGAGACAAGAAAGAGTTGCAGCCAAAAAGGCAAAGTCAGTTGGAAGGAGGAGAAAATTACCAGCATCTACTCGCACTAGACCTTGCTTTTACATTTTTGGCTTAACTTAACCATTGGAACAGGAGTCCAGAATACAGTCAGATTATTGCAGCTTATTCAGTTACAAATCATTGGCTAAAGTACAGTAACTGGCCTTCAATACGCTGTCCTGAAATTCAAGATACAGTGTTTCATCTTGCACTGTTCTTAAGCAAACCACTTTGGAAACGCAGCTTTGGAGAGTTGGAGACTGTGCAAGGGAAGTTATTAAACAGTTCTCTACATTTATTTTCTTGAGTGGAAGCTTTCTTCTGGAAAAAGTCCTGCTATTAAGATCCTAACAGGAACAGCAACACTTAACACCACCTAGCTACTTATAACAATGACACACAGCTTCTAGAATATTTTGAGGTAGTTGCGTGGGGGGGTTTTTTGTTTTGTTTGGGGGGTGTGTGTGTTGTTATTATTTTTTTAGTAAACACGAGACTTACTCTGCACTTAGTTGCAACTGACTTTAAAGCATGTTAGACTAAAAGTTGATGTTTTGAATTAACAAAGCAAGAACAACTTAAGGTGATCCTGAACAAGCATACTCTGGTCCACAAACATCACTGCCAGAAAGAGCAAAGTTTTACATAGAAGTGTAATTTAAATATATACATTTTAAAAGAAAAAGGTAATTAAAACATTTTTAAAAGGAAAATGAACCTTTAAGACAGTCTCCTTTACTGCCCTCCTTGACATAGTTTTCAGATAGGGGTATTTTACATACAACACCACAATAAAATAGATGAATTCTCAAAACACACCTGTATAATTTTGTTAACATCACTACCAAATTCCCCATCTCTCCAAAAAGCTCCTGGTGATCTAATATCCTTAAAATGATGCAATTTTAAAGACACATTTTGCCCATTTGCAGATCAGCACCTCGACTACTCAGTTCTCCGAAGGTCTGCTAGACTTGCAGTTTCAAAGCTTACTACGTGAGCAATAGCCCTTTAATAATTCCTTTGATCTTGTAACATAATTTATGTAAAAGGCATCTTTTTTGTATTTTACCTGTTTCAGTGTGAGGGCTTTAGCTTTTTCTTTGGAGATGCCCATTTCCCACACACAGACTGCTGTGCTTGTTCCGCCAGTGATAACTAGTTTGGGGTTGGGGCAAATGGCACACAGTATCTGACCCCATTCTGACAAACATTCATAAACAATTACTGCCTAAAAATAAAGAAAACAAAGAATTACTTGCAGGATTAGTGTTTGGTAGGATGAAAATAAAAACCTGAGCGCCCCGCCCTGCATGCTGGACCATTAAATAACCACAATATTGCTGCTACCCCTTGTGCAGTTTTTCCTCAAGCAGAAGCAATTCCAGCCTCTGCCATAAGATGTCTCCCGAGAGAACACGAGAGATGAGCTTTAACTGCATAGATTTAATTCATTCATGTTTTGCAGACCTGGTAAAAAATTATTATTAATTGGTTTATGTCATTGTGCCAGCTTTCTGATGAAGACTACCAGATAAGGAGCAATAAAACATATGTAGTACAAGATTATTTCATTCACATGTGAAACAGATTTCCATTCTTATGATTTTTTCACAATTGAGTACTAATTTTTTTGTGTAGATTCAGCACTGAAACAAATTTCAGATTACAAACCTTGTCCGACTCGTAGGTACCTAGTCTACAGCTGAGGTCTGCATAGCCCCACGCAAAAGTTTTATTCCATGTAGGCGGGATGAGAACCTTATTCTGTTCTACTGCCAGAATGCCTTTATCAGTACACACGATCTGTCCCACAGGCTCCTTGAGCTCTAAAAAAGAAGATGGGGTTATGTTTTATTGATAGCATAGACATATGCTATCTGATCCCGTTACATATGTGATGCTCTGTAAAAGCAGGATCTCTGTATTGCCTATGTTATACAAATCTTTGTTTCAACTACAACAATGGCAACTTCTCCTACGTTCCTAACAAAAACAGGGCTAAGCACCATCAGGAGTGGCGAGAACACCCTGAGGATCACAGATAGCTCTGATTCCACTTGCAATGCTGCGCAAGGGCTTCTTCAGACAAGATGTCTGTGGTCGTTAAAAGCAACCGTACCATTTTCAGCACAAGTAAAAGTAAGTTTTTGGTGTTGATTCCAACACCTTGGCCAAGCGTTCCCACAGGGTATGTTCCTGCTACAGTCCATGGTGTCCCACCTGTTTTTCCTCAGCTTTACAAATATAGATCAGTGCGTTGTAATTTCCTGCCTTAGAGTGTAGCCCTGATACGTCTTGTGTAATAGTCCAGCCTTCCCTCTTTACAGCAGGCAGATTCATTTAATTAACTAGGAAAGAAATCACTGTATAGTATTTACCTGCCTCACAGACAATTTATTTTTGTTCAGTCCAATCTCAGATATGAAGTTAAAACACATTTTTTTTTCATCTCAGTACAGCTATCAACACCACCCCTTCCTGCCAACATTTCTCAGTATTTCTCAGCATTGTGATAAAGAATCCTTCTGCTACAAAAAAAATGTCACAAAAATTGTGGCTATCCCAGGGCCAGAAGCAACGTACCCTGAATACTGTTTGTTAAATTAAGACTTTAAAGAGGTGCTTGCGTCCAATTTTATCCCTCTAATTTAAAAAAGTTAATTAAACTGGCACAGACTTGGTGCTTCCCAAGTACACTTTAAGGTAGCTAAGAACATAATGTTACAGCGTTAGGGTATTTTAAATTTGTCTTTCTCACAAAAGTACAGGCATCAAGAACATCAGAACTAAGCAAAACATGGAAAAGGACAATTTTGCTGAAACTCTGAAGGCTGCGGCAAAGAAACAGGAATAATTACTGTGGTTTTACAGTTTACCTTTCACCGGGGCAAGAGATGGCCGCAGGTTGTCCAAATGATGGAAAAAAATCTTGTCACTTGTGGAACCAGCGGGCACAGAGGTTCCCACAGCCTCTCCGTTCAGTCGGCTTCTAACACGCTTCGGTGGGTGTGGTTTTTTAAAGAGCTGAAATTAATCATGAAATTAATTAACATAAAAAAAATACAGGTTTACACGAGCTCAAGCTTAAGACGACCATCATTAAGTCCAATTTACCTTCTAAAAAATTCTGCAGGTCAGCAAATGTTACTTAACTGTTCTCAGGATTCACTAACAACTATGGCAACCATTTCAATAAGACTTCAACAAACAATACGAATTCTAACAAGGATATAACAAGCAAAGTATCCTTAGAGCTACCTTAAGTTGCAAAAGCAGTTGAAGTAAAGCAAGTAAAAACCCCAAAGTTGATGCATAACACGCTATTGCATTCTAACCCAGGACAAACCGAAAGCTAATTTTTGGCTCTGAAACAAACTGTGTCTTACAAACAGCAGGTCACGCACTTGGAGGTGGCCAGGCTACCAAAGAACAGAGTAACAGCATGGGTGGACATGTAATTGGACCACATGAAAATCACACACAAGAAACACATCTTAGCACCCAATTATCTTCTGCCTAGCTTTCCATTACAAGTGACTGTATTTTCATTTTGCTGCTTCAGTAACCGTTCCTGGTATCTCAGCCTTAAACAAGCTGATCATCACTTCCAATACGCCGCGATCATCAACGACACACACTGAGGCTTATCACGTCATAAATTCATAACAAAAATCTTGGATGGTAGACACTATGTATTATAATGTGTAAATGACAAATATAAACACTGAGTGGTATTTTGTAAGATTTCGATTACTCTGTGGCAGAGAGGCTATTACAGCACTGAAAGAAGAACTGAAATTCCAAGGCTGAAAGTTCTTTTCCTTACAGCCCTGCGAGATGTGTTACCTGTTTGTCTATCCAAAGCAGAGGGAACATGCATAAGCCTGAGGTAGCTGAGCTATGAGTGCGCATACACATTTCTACTGCTCGCACCTACACTCTGGGTATGAAGGGTAACAAGAGACCTATGTACCAAAGTTCTCCCTCACCTACAACATGCCTCCCATCTGGCTGGGCTATGAGAAGATGAAGAGAGAGAGAAGGCACATCATACAGCGTTTGCATGGACAACTGATGTCAAAAAACACCAGTTCCAGCAAGAAAAAAAACCCCAAACCCACAACTCCCTTCTCCTTTGAGCAACCGTTCCTCTTGCTTATTCGTTCTGCTCTGCTCCCTCAGGCTGCAGCATCTTGGAACCCTTGCAGAGTCTGCGTGAGTCCTCTTCCAGACACAGTAGCAGCTCCGGAGCATTTTGCAGTGCAACTTTTTAAAACTGGAAACAGAACTACCAGAGACATTACTGGTGAAAGAGATGAGATAAAGATGATGTAGTCCTCGTGTTACATCTCCATGCAGCAAAGCAGTGAAAACATGCACGGCAGCCACATCACTGAGACAGCCTGGCCCTAGATCCCCTGTGGAAAGTCACAGAGGGTCGTAGGCAAAACTTTACAATTACATAAAGATGTGCTCCCAGAGCACCCATCTCCAAGAACAACTTAAGGAAAGAGTTTTGAGTTCCCTGTGTTTATTGCAGTCTGCCTATCTCCTTTAGCAAAGCATCATGAGCTTTCTGGGAGATCTCACCATAGGTGTGTACCTAACAGGCATTTGAAGGTTCAGACAGACCTTCAGACTCGGCTGCAGTGCTCGTCTATCGCCCTGTTCTCAGCCCCAGTCTTTATCTGTTCCTCTGGCTTTAGCTGGGCCATGTCTGATTATCATCACAACCCGCTGACTGATTAACTGATTATGACTTAAGAGGAGAAAACCCCATGGCCACTACATATCTAGATTATTGAGAGAAAGCAAGGAAGGAAAAGGAGAAAAGCAGCCACAGAGGATAGACGAGAGCACTTCTTAGTCTCCGTCCAAGCAGTAAGAGACAGACGTTAGTGGGTCCCCACAAAAAATATCCTGTGGCTGTCCTGAAACATTATGTGCTGCTGTAGTGTGGAGTTACCAACACGCGGGCCAAGTTCCCAGTGAACTGCTGAAGGTATCTGTGTACCTGATCTAGGATTGGAAAAATTCACTGATGACATTTAAAAGTTTCACTGGACAGCAAGAAAACCCTACAGAAATGCCTAATAATAATAATAATAAAAAAAAAGAGCGCGAGAGAAAAAGAAAGAAACCCAAAAAACTAAAATCCCACAGTAAAAATTTAGATTTAATAGTACATATAACAATGTAATGTAATCTCCTAAAGAGTACACAAATTTCAAAGCTGCACCAAAAACGTGTCTTAACTATAGCTGTCCTGCAAGAGTCAATCTCAATTTAAAATCTGAGGGGTTTTTTCCAACAGAGTCTTCAAATAAAAGAGGTGCCCAAGCCCTACAGAACACCAAGAGACTGGTATAAAGCAAAGGAAGCATAAGTTATTATACAAATGATTTTATGACAGGATAACTTAAAATACCTAAACACCAGGCATTACTTTGAAGTTGCACTTTCACTGCTCCCCTCTGACTTTGCAGCAGCATACTTTTTTTTTTTGATGCTGATTTTTAGATTTGAACCGTAATTCATTTTGCCTTTATTTTAACGCTGCAAAGAGGAAAAAAAGACATTTCTAATCTCACAAGGAAAGCCCAAAGTAGATCTTCATTGCACTGATGATGGAAATGTGATTTCGCACCACTGGAAGAATATTTATGGAAAAACACTCCCAGGAAGTTTCACTCCTAAACCACTTTCCCGTTGTATATCAATACATTCTGAGTGTCATCTGACAAATACGAATTCTACAAAGGGTATACCTGCTTTGGTATCTGTCCAAAGTTATTAATGAATCCTATGGTAGCTGTCTCTTTTAATGGATCATTGATGTTATATATGTCCACTTGGCCCTCATAGAAGAGATGGTGAAAGACATTTACAGCTTCTACCGCAGCAGGGCCTTGCTGTTTATAGCCAAAAATCAAGTCGATCCACTCGTGCAGATGTGCACTCACAAAGTCACATTCCAGAGCCTGAAATTCAAAGGGCATCCATTAAAACTAGCCATATTGGTCATCAGTTGAGTATACTGCACCTGCCACAACGAAAAATGCAGAATATATTTTGATATATCCTTTCATTGAACCAAGTCTTGTCTCAACATACTCCCTAGCCAAAAAGGAACAGGGAGGAAACACCGGTTCTACAGCCCTTTGCAACAATTAGCCATTGACCCAGAACTAATGGATGGGGCTAGGAACTGCGACTGCATGAACCCAGCTTAGATTAATATGCAGTGGAAAAGCCCCAACTGATACTTTCCATTGTGATTATTAAAATGCAAATTACCTCCCGATGAACTCTGATAAATTCACGAGGATCTCCTTTTGCCCATGGGGGGAGTATTACATCACCAAGTTTAGTGCCATTTTGTTTGCAACCTGTTAAAAAACAAATAAATTTAGAGACAAGCACTGAAATGGCAATGGTGAAAAACACTTACAAAAAAAGATAAAATTCTAACACCTTTCCTTTATAAAGCAAGACATTTCAGTCTTTTCATTAAAATACTATGTCATTTTTAAATGCCAGGCAATAAAACACAAAAAAGTCTGCCTTGCTTGTTCATGTAAGATTGCTCGCCGGAGAATATTCTTTGCTAAGAATTTTGAAGATTATGACGGTGTTTCAGCATACACTCTTCAGAACAAACATTACCATTCTAGCTAGAGGTGTTGATTAGATTAGTCCTCCTCAGTCCTTACAACTTCATAATGTACAGTCTGAACTCAAAACCTTTGTATCCCTATCAAACGCTCTTGGAACATGATTATTTTGTCATTATTCTTCTACTTTCTGCTTTTCTCTTTCAGTCATGGGAAATACCCACTGCAGCGCGTGGAAGTTAATGAAACCAGCAGCCTTCTGCAATCATTGTACAACCAGAATCTTGTTCTGTCAGCGTAGCTTGCACCTAAGCAGCCAATCGTGCTACTAGGAACTGCTACCACAGCAGCTTGTCCATTTTGCACCCAGAAGAATCAGCACAGCAAGGTTCATTTTCTTATCTCTTTTCAACTTTCTTGTTCTTATTTTATGAAGAAAACTGGAATAAATGTGCTAGCCCCAATTTAAAAGAGGACAATTTCCTGTATTTGACAGCTGTTAAGTATGTATATAGCAACGGCATGTCAACTGAGTATATTTTGATGAAAATAAATCCCAGTACGAGACAGTGTAACAGCAAAGCACCGAGAAGCCTTGGTGGAACAGTATTTCATCCCAGGATTTCTTTTCTACTCATTACAAACATACCGTATCAAGGAATGGAGTTACTGTTTTACCCATGAGAATGGTTACACATCACAGCAGTACAGGCTAAATATTAATTTCCTAACAGTGAAGAGCTAACCGGTATCACCCACAAGCAGCATATCCAAGGTCACTGGTGATTCCCCTGAGCATGGTCTGGCCACATACCATGGTCCGGTCATGTGGGTCCTGGAGAACCCCCATCCCACTCTAAACATTAAATGGTGGCATGTTGCAGTTACTAAAAAATGTATTTACTAGGACTTCCTAGTTATATTCTTGTTTTGTCGCTTGTCAAAGGACAATTCCATGCTGCCTGTTAGCTCAGAGGAACACCAACAAATTTCCAAATTTACAGGGCTACACACATACTAAGTATGTTGCTCCAACAGAAACATTACTTGCATCACCAGACTTTGAATCTTCCTCTCTTTTTAACTGTGGGGAAGGGGGGCAGGATTGCCACAAAATAACACAATCAAAAGTATCACAGAGTGTTTGGCAGTTGTTCATAACAAGACCTTTTCTACTGTTGTTCCAAATGCTCAAGGGAAGAATTTCTAAGGCCTCTGATGGTCACAGTCAAAAATTATCAGATATGGAGCAATTTGGACAAGACCTCAACATTTTTCCAGTAATGACCATATCCTTCTAGGTGAAATATGCTTGGGAGAGGTTTTGCAGGGTTTTCTTCTGGTTTTGCTTTTGTTTTTGTAAGGTTGTGCTTCCAATCTCTTACAATACATTTTGTATAAAGGATTTGAGGTCATTAAAACTTAGGATTAATCTTGATTAATCTTTATTACTGCCATTAGATTCACAGCACAGAGCTCAGAAAGTAAGAGCTTAATGCCACTGTTAAGAGTAACATACATACTAAGGAACACGTGTCTCCTAAGGCCAATAGGTGTGAAAGTTGAGTCCTGTCAAATAACCACTCTCACAAAAGCTAACTGCGACATTTCAACAAAACGTTTAGGAAAAATTTAAGAGGAAGTTCTAAAAGTGAAGACTGGCAAACAGATTTTGTGAAGTTCAAAAAAATATGCAAAAAAGATGGTGAACACCATCATGGAGTAGTGAGTTACATAGAGAAAAATGCAAACCAGAGAAACTCCAAGTAAAACATGAATATCTCTGTGTTTTGAACTGGCAAAACCCCAAAAATCCACTAAAACACACCACTCCAAACGAAAGTCCTTTTTGGATATTTCAGTATCTTGTTCAGCAATTCTCAGAATGTACTTTGCATTGACTGCTTGAAATGAACACTCACTGCCTGAAAAAAATATCTTAAGTCTGATAAATCTGAAAAAATAAATCTGAGGTATCACAGAGGAAATAAGAATTCCTGCTATGGTCTTCCTGATGAAAGAATGAGTTCTGAATCATTCAGACTTTGAAATATAATATTGAATAAATATGTAGTATACGGAAATACCAGATGTAGCCCTGCTTATGCTTTCACATTAGAACATGCAACTCATCTATCATTTTATCATGCAGTTAAACAGATCTTTTTCTGCCCACATGGACTGAGAGCAGCCCTAAGGAGAAGGACTTGGGGGTCTTGGTAGATGAGAAGATCAACACGAGCCAGCAATGTGTGCTTGCAGCCCAGAAGGCCAACTCTACCCTGAGCTGCATCAAAAGCAGCGTGGCCAGCAGGTCAAGGGAGGTGATTCTGCCCCTCTGCTCTGCTCTCATGAGACCTCACCTGGAAGTAGTGCGTGCAGTTCTGGAGCCCCCAACATAAGAAGGACATGGACCTGTTGGAGTAGGTCGAGAGGAGGGCCCCAAAGACGATGAGAGGGTCAGAGCACCTCTGCTATGAGGACAAGCTGAGAGAGTTTGGGTTGTTCAGCCTGGAAAAGGCTCTGGGGAGACCTTACAGCAGCCTTACAGTAGCTGAAAGGGGCCTACAAGAAAGCTGCACAGGGACTTTTTACAAGGGCAGATAGTGATAGGACGAGGAATGGTTAAACCTGGAAGAGGGGAGATTTAGAATAGATCTCAAGAAGAAATTTTTCACTCTGAGGGTGGTGAGGCACTGGAACAGGTTGCGCAGGGAAGTTGTGGAGGCCCCATCCCTGGAAGTGTTCAAGGCCAGGTTGGATGAGGTTTGACAATCTGGTCTGGTGGAAGGTGTCCTTGCCCATGGCAGGGGGGTTGGAACTAGATGATCTTTAAGGTCTCTTCCAACCGAAACCATTCTATGATTCTATGATACTATGAGACACTTTCCTCATGTCAGACTGTCTGGCGCTGCATCTGTAGCGATACTATCAAGCTCCTTCTGCCTACCTAGGTCAAAATTGTTGGAATTGAGCAGGAACTCGGGGAGGTAGAAGAACTCTGGGATGAGCTCCTTCACATCTGCCATGTTGTGCTTAGACGCTGAATACCAAGCTTCCCGTACGCTGTGAAACATTCGGTCTGCCAGGTCAAAGTGACCACCCTGTGGGATAGATCGAGAAGCACGTCAGCATCAGAATCTCTCTCAACATCGGAGATTTTGCCAAGGTGGCAAATCAGAACATCCCCTGCCCAATAAAGACACTATAGAACATGGCATGTTTCTTCCTCTAACACAACAGATTTAAGCAGCTGCATTACTTTTTTGTACAAAGTAAACAGTAAACACTGAGATACAGATAAGCAGAATTTTAAGAGAGTAATCTAGTCCTATTTCAGAGAAACACAAATCTTTCTGCCTGATGGCTTCTGTCTAGGAAAATATTTGACATACAATGTTACAAACCCCATTAACCACCAAACTGGAAAACAATTCCAGGCTCTGCAAACGTTTGTTTATTTTAACACTCTGTACTAAAATGGCTCATTGAATAGACATATTGGTTTTAAAATAACAATCTTTCAACACCTCCAGCACAGAACCAAATGACTGGCATATGATCCTTTCAACAACAGACAAATAAAGCATGATGAGCGAAGTATTTTTCACAATAAAACGTGGTTTGATTTCTGCCTGCTGATATTTTGTTCTGCATACATTTAGAAAAATACTCAAAATACAAGAAAAAAATACGTGAATTCCATTACATCTTTCACAAAGAAACATCAAAAACCTTCCAGGCAACAACTCTGCTAAAAATATTTCTTCTACCATATTTGATGAAAACAAATCTGATTGATCATATTTTTCCACTTAGGCCTCAAATGTACAGCAGGAAAGACATACAAAGTGAGGTAATGTAATTTTCACCTGTAACCGTAAGAAAATCTGAGTAAAAGGCTCCATCCGGACAAGATAGGAAGCCACTATCATGGCTGATGAATAGTGGGTCCCATAGTGATAAGCTGGAGTTTCCCCTGCAGAAGATTAAAAATCATATACATAGAATAAATAAAGCAGTTAGGTGACATAATCAGTACTAACTTAAAAAAAAAAAATTAGTGCTGCATTTTAATTACTCTGTGACCTTGGGCACATTTAAAACTGGAATTTGTAATTTTCATTCTTGAGAATCTGAAAGCTTTTTTTTTTTTTTGTCACGGCCACCACTTGAGTTTTGGCTGCAGTCCAGTAGCCCTAATTCAGTGGGCTTCTGCAGAGCAATCCTGAATGGTCAGTCATTTTTTATTTTAACTAATTGAAATGCTGCAGCACAGTTATGGTGATTTCTGCTCAAGAAACTTTTTTCTTTTCCTTTTAGTCTTATTGGTTACTATGGAATGAAAGGCTCAGGCAGAAATATGTCTCAGAATTATTGGCTACAGCTTTTGTACAGCTCTTACTTGCTTAATTTCCTGGCAAAGTCTGCATAAATACACTTAGAACATACTGATTCATTTCTACAAATGAACATCTTTGCCACTGAACAGCACTGCAGTAGTTAAACAGACTTGTGTCTTCAATAAAAGCACACAAGAAGAAATGTATCATGTAATAGCTGCCTTGCCAAACACACAAATTTTATTTTCAATATATAAGGAAGCGCTAAAATCAAGAATATGTAATTTAGTTGCACCTCATTCTGATTTTTTTTAAGCTAAGAAAATGCTGTTTCCTTGGCAAAAACCCATGCGTTAAGATAAGAAATTAAAAAGCTACAGTACTGCTAATGCAGAAGTATTCCCATTCCTTTGTACAACTTATTTTCTTGCAGCACTACTCAAACTGCATTAGTAGAGACAACTGGTTGTGTGCTTCACGTGCCTGTGCATTCTAGCCTTTAGACAATGTTAAACTGTTCTGAATGTGACACTGTTTTCTTTATTTTTACATACAAACAAAAGCTGTCATTTGGATTTAAAAGCTGCCATTCAGATTTGAAACAAACACAGCAAGAAAATCAACACCCCTTTGCTGTAATATAGTATTCGTTGGAGAGTCACTAAAAACCACAAAGTTCTGCATATCCACATCCAGACCTCTTGAGCCATAACATAAAAATCCACGACTCCCTCCCATCAGGTGACAGGCACATGCCCCTCTGCTATTCCTGCAGGACGTATCATTACTTACCATTGGGATCTTCCCAATCTTTGTATCGCTTCTTGTACTGGGCTAACCTGTCTTCTGTTTGAGCTCCCATGGGCTTGGCCAGGTTTCTGAATGTCTTGGGATTCGTAAGATCCAGTTCCTTTAAAAATAAAACAGACACCAGTTTTATAAAAAAAAAAACCACCCACAAGCAAAAAAACCCATTTCAACACTGATTACCACACTTATTTGTTTTGGTGTCAACTTCGTTTTCTGCACGCACAGCAGGTGCAATGTTGGATATGCTTAAAACAGTCCTTCGATCTGATCTAAGGGAGTCAATGTTTTTTACTTTAAATCACATCTGGGCTTCGGATCATTTTTGCCCTGTTCTCCTCATCCTGTTCCCCAATTCCCCCTAATTCTGTTCTTGAATACTTGACATGCACCCTACCAATATTTTATGTTACAGTCTGGCTGGTAGTAACAGCTGCCCACAAAAACTTTAACAGGATGTCTCATCTTTTTCAAAAGCAATTTCTTCACTGCAGGGACAGATTTCATAGCAGTCCCTACCACAGTCTTCTGGACAAGCATGCTTTCTCTGTGGGCATAAATTCTTTCAGGATATTCAGGAGAAAGCTAATGCAAAGACTTACAGGAACTGCTGCAACACAGAGAGGCAACTGCCTTAGAACAAGCTATATATCCCGGCCCTCATCTGTGCACAGTCCAGTAACAGCTGTAAAATCAGCGCAGGCCTGTGTGAGACAGCCAAGAATCTCCAACATCCCACCCACCGATAAGTGGGAGGAACACTATAAAATAGATGAAATAAAAAAAACTGGCAATAAAGATAAGCCTCTGTTTTACCAAAGCACTATGAGACAGCTGTAATATTTGCAGAACCTCCAACATAAAAAAAAAAGATTACTGACAAGGCTGGCAAGGTATTTTATTTACCTCTGAATCATAGTCTGCGAGGATCCAAGGAAAGACAGGGTACTGCATGAGATCATTATAGGATCTGCCCGCCAGAGTGTTTAAGTGCATCAGGTACTGGAAGTTACTGATTTCTCCTCTCTTAAGGAAGACAGATAACAGCACTGTAAAGTGTTCACTTTACAACAAACATCTACACTGCCAAGACTGTCAAAGCGTTCAGCCCTCCCCAAACATACAAAACTCACTTCAATATTACAATGTTTACTCTACTTTTACTACAGTCCCTCCCCTTGCATTTTCAACAGTAGAACCATTTCCTATTTGATGATGGTATCGTGAAATAGTGCAAACTAAAATGCTGAGATACACTTTCTATAGCAGTATATTCTACCTGTTTCAATAGGAGGATGCAGCTTACTCTGCTTAATTGCAGCTTAATTATGTATCACTACAAAACGTGGCATCTAATACAAAAAACTCTGAAATTTTCATACTTACTTCCCATCTTTGAGTAACAGATTTTTCTCCCACTAAAGTGCTAAGCAAGCCAGACCTAATGGGAAGAAGGAAGTGCATTTTCTGACTTAGCAGTAAGATCTGGATTACATCTTCACAAGATAATCCAAAGTTTTAAGATTAATACTTCTAAATTGTAACAATTAGAAAAACGGAGCTTTTTCTCTTTTTGCTTTAGCACTGACTCTTTTTATTTCTAAACACAGACTGTCAAAATTATGCACATTAATTATGCAATTCAGTGCAAGTACAAACGTGTCTAACATGCTGCTGATGAGGAAAATATCTTTAACAATCTAATGGCACTCCGATTCTTTCAGAATATATCTGTAGATCCACTGTATGAATCCTGATAGCACATACTCATTACTAAAAAGATGAAACAATGCTGCCAATGATTATTAGTACATTTAAAATAACCTGAGCACAAAATCACTAGTTATTTATTTTGGCAATGTCTAATTTTAGATTGAGGCTGCAGTGCTCTCCGGTGAATCCTGACCTTAATGCAAGCATCATTTATTTGAAACTGATGAGCTACAGAGCTTGTGAGGAACAGAATCACTTACCCTTGCTCTACACTGGTATTTGGTCTCTGCCCAGACACCGATTCTGAACTGTCAGTTAGAGACGGCACCACAGCCAAAAACCTGAATCAGCAGTTAAAAGGAGATTAAGGTTAGCGTTTCTGTCCTCGGTTTGTCTTCTCCTTAGAAACAGCGTGCATTTAGTTCAGTTACAGACTCTGTTTTGAACAGCTACATAATGTCTTCAACAAAATTGGAATGACCCATTTCTCCCTGAGCACATACAGCAAGCTTCACATGCAGGCATTAGCGCTTCCTAGTGGTTCTTTCCGCAGCACTAAGTTGCTGGCAGGTTATCCACTGCCTAACACCCATCATTTGCAATCTGCTTCTGGTTCTTAGGTCACCATAGGCTCAAATACGGCTCAACACAGATATTTGCAAATATTCAGATTAAATGTTCTAACTTATTTTACAATACCTTTGATAAACTTTGTTTCTAACTCCTTTCTGGAAAGCTAGAAGATAGTTTCGTCCATCTCCAGAGAAAACTTCAATCGCAATTGGCTGAAAGCAAAGGAGACAAACCCATGTCAACACTGACACATTTGCTCCTCACCTCTGAAGGCCAGATGCAGGTCAGTTTAGTCATCCTGTACTAGATCTGACACTAAATTATGGTGAAGCAGACTTTGCTTAGAGTGACCAGATGTTTTATTTCTGGAACACTAAAATTCACAATAAATTAAAGCATGGTCAGCTAAATGTTCAAACAAGGATGCCCAACTTAAGCACTTCAATTTCAACACAGAGAATAGCTTCATCTCCCAAATACTAATCAGTTATGTATTTATTTTTAAAAAATTACAGTATTGTCAAAAAATACCAAAGTTGGCTCCTCAATCCAAATACAGTGTCCAAGTTACCTGCAAAAGGTACCTCCTTTTATGTACTTCCTTGATATCTTCATATGCAAAAATACTGCACGTTCTTTTGAGTTGACTTGGACCTTGCCTTGCTCCCCTAGGTATGATTGGCTCATGCATCCTGTAAACGTGCATAAAGAGGCAAGAGAGAAGTGATTAAAAAAAAGATAAATTAAAAGAATTATTCTCTTAATTCATATGAGAGTCCACTTACAGAAACAGCTGATTTTCACAATATAACATACTACATCGAGCAATTTGTGAGCACAGAGAAAACTGCTCCTGAGGTCTTTCTGAATCTGACATTATTTTGGAGTTGAATCCTCAAAACTCTTATTAAATACCTCTTGTTCAGCTATTTAAGATTGAGGAAACTCTCTATTAATCTACTCACTTTGGAGGCAGCGTCTCAATATCCCGTATTTCTCTGGTAGCTGTCATGGTAAATCCATCAATGACATAGAAGTGCTCTTTCCCAAAGAGAAGCAGCCCTTCACTGGTGTCGAGGCCCTGAACCCGAGCACAGCGGTACATGTGCTGAATCTGTAATGAAAAGCAGACACTTAGCAAAAGCAGGTTAACAAACTCAGTTTAGACTGTTGCTTTCTTAGAACAAGCCCCAGACACTGCTTTATGACTTGTAGATATAGCAAAAATTCTGCTATTTTCCCCCCTTAATCAGAGATATACCTAACACCTGCAAATAGCAATTGGCAAGGGGGTTAAATAAAGCCTCCTCTGTATGACACAGATTTATATATTTACTAACTTATTCACTCACATCACGATTCTTGAGCATATTTTAGAACCTGTAGCCCACTCGACTATGATCACAAATGTATTTACTGGTATAATTCGGACACGCAAAGTCTAAAATACCAAATACACAGCATAGTCATTTCACCACTGTTCCTGGGGATAAAATGCCAGTTTTTAAGGGTTTTCATTCTAATGAAGGGAACAATTAATTATAGACAGCGTGCCAAGTTCATTATTTATATTTTCAACATAGATTTTCTGCCTAGGCTCATTAAGCTGACAGGATAATAATCCAAGCATGCAATAAGCTCACGGCTTTCATTCCAGGACGGGTTCTTTTTTCCCTAGCAGGCCGAAGGAATGAAAAAGAATGTTTCTAGTACAGAGTTTTCGTCTCAGAATCTCTTTGAACCACAGCACACATTTGGTTTCAAGGAACAAGCTGATTAAATATTAAGTAAATTCAGCTGTAGATCAGGGAAGATATTTAGGACATTCATTCCTACTTGCAACATGTAATGCAGAAATGCCAATAAGTGCTTCGTGTGTTTGAGGCACACAGTACCTTTTCTCCTTCTTCGAGAAGTCGAAGCAAAGTTGTATTGTCAGTCTTCTCCTCTTCATCAATCGAACTCCCCTCAACAATTTGATCCTGTGATTGGTCCTGGTTCTCATCATCTCCTCCATCAGGAGCAGAGCGAGATCGCTTCAGGGGAGGCTTCACCAGGCCTGGAAAAGAAGAACAGAGACAGATAAATAAAAGCCTGACATAAAAATTTCACTTTGCAAAACCTATGGAACTTCGAAATTACTGATCTAATGCTGAGACAGAAAAACAAGAGTCCTACAGGATCCTTATACTTATCTCATGCAAATGCATGAGAAGATATGAAGGCAGATAAATTTGAAGAAAACAGCTCAGCACAGACAAACAATCTAACCTCTGACTCTTGCAATCGTGTCCTCCCCATGTTCTGGCTCCTGCTGAGTTGTTTCACCCACTGTATTCTCTTCTATCGCATCCTGAAAGACTGCAGGGTTTCCAGAAGCCAGGCGCATGTAGTACTCCTTACTGTCGTAACTTATAGCTCTTCGGTAACGAGCAGGTTTCTTAGAAATAATTGGAGAAATCGCTTGGTCAGTCAACTCCTCGCTCACTTCCGCGAAAGTGTTTCAGGAATAATGTGTGCAGCACGGTGCATGCCCATCAAGTGTTTTGTGCATGCTCAGTCGTACACCAACACATACAGAAACAGAGACTCTTCAGTAGAACTAATCTGTCGGCTAATTTGCAAGGGAGCAAATTATTACAGCCACTCAAGTAATAATGGGGTTGCAGAAATGCCTGCAGACAAACCTACAACACGGGAAATAAGAAGTGTGGCCAGTATGTTATGAACTGCCCCAAGAAGCTGGGATATTTGTGCTTAAGACCGACAGATCAGATGGCCATTTTACCATCTTTCATAACTCCCTACAATGTGCGCCGCTTATTCGTTAGCCAGCTGACTTCTTTGCTAGGCAACAGTTTGAATACAAAATTGCTTCAAGGAAAGATACAGATATGTGGAAATTGATAGGAACTAAAAGCAGGCAGGGACTGGCTTTAAGGTTCAGAAATCCTTAATTAATTCAGTTGTTTCCTTTTTAGTAAAGATTCTGATCGTTTGTGGGCAAGAGACCAGCAAAAGAATATTCATTTAACCAAAGTAACTCTTCAAGCACCGTTTGCACCTTTGAGTGACAACAATGGATTATGATGTACTTCATTAAGGTGGTCAGGTGGCATTGTTTTGATTTTGGGTTGGGGTTTTTTATTTGTTGTTTGGGGTTCATTTTGTTGAGGGTATTTTTGGTTGTAGTTTCCCTGCCGTCCCCCCCTCCTCCCCACCTTGGTCCACCCTGTCCCCCCACCACAGGCTAATTCTTATGTTCCTCACCTGATTATGGAAGTAACACATGAAATAGAAATAAGAACTAAATGAGGAAAATAAATGTCAGAATGATCACAGGAGTACAGGTGAAGACAAAAGTAGTATTAAAGATTCAAGATCCTTTCTAAAATTAACACACTGATGCACACGGATGGATGAAACCCCACTGATTTTATACTGCAGCTGAAAATTTTCTTCTCCAACTACTGTTTAACTCCACCCTCAAACTCTAGAAAGCTTTGTGAATGTGTTCAGTTCTCCACCACAAACAAGTTTTTTTTTGTTGTTGTTGTTTTGTAGCATTATTTCCCATGAATTTCAAAATTAGGTTGGGATAATTACAAAATATTATTATCATAAATCCAGTTCAATGCTTTACATTATGTAGAGTCGTAGAATACCACGGCCATTTCAGTCAAGATTTTCCATTGTCTACTTCTGCTTTAATAACTGGAAATACATAAAATGTGATTTTTTTTGTTTGTTTGTTTTTGGTTCATCTGTATGATAGTCTAGTGGGAACTAAATGACTCATAAAATCAAACTAGCTTTATTACAAGTGGATGCTCAAGATGATGAAGAGATTAAGATCAGCAACACGGAGATTTATTATTTCAGACCAAATTGGCTGCCCCCCAAATGAAAAATTTAAGGCACTGTGATCTAATTTGTTCACTTATATTCAGCTAAGTCTTCACTCCTTACCATGACAAAAATGCCACTTAAATGATGTTTAAAACCTCTGTGGAAAGAATTTACGTAATAGCCTACAAAGAGAAATCCTAACTAGCACTGATAACACAAAGAAAGGAAAACAGTAACAATTTATATTAGATCTTCTGTATAATAGAATTACTTTCATTTATATGTATTAGTTTAGTGTTGAATGTAATTCAAAATGAGTGAACGCACATTACACATTGTACTTAGTGACGGGCAAGACTGTGAACGTAATTCACAATTCTCAAGACTGAGAAGCAGCATAACACTGAAATGCTTGCAGAACAGCCACTTCCAAACAAGTGGAATCAGTTATTCTGAAGGCAGGATTCGTATTTTTTAAATAAAAGTGTGTATTTCATTAATAGTAAAAATGAGGAGAAGAGTGAGCTGAGACAAAATTAATCTGGGATCTATTTTAAAAGTAGGCCTGTTACAGGCCATTACAGCCAAAAAGGCGAAAAACTGCTCACTGGATCCTATCTTAGAAAGAAATACTTACTTTCACAGTAAACCCTTCCAAGTGCTGGTGTTGCCCATTACTAAGCATGTTCCATCAACCATTAGTTCAGATCCCAAAGCCACAACACTTCACACAGTGAGAACAGTGATAGCACAGCTCAACACAGCCTGTTAGTGTGCAGCAAAGAAGGTAAGATCTACAGAAAGTTTTATTAGGTGAAGGTTGAGGAGAGCGGAGTAACATCTTCTAACGTGATTACTGAAAAAACCTTTAGGCCTGAAGTATTTACTGAAAGAGCAAGTTGAAAGCCAAACGTCGAAGCCTTGTTAAGATTGCCTAACATGCAGGAGGAAAAAAGCTTGTATTTATTTGACATTCTTTCAGTCAGTGTGCTTGTTTCTTTACCTTTTGAGGAATGGTATCATCAGATGTCTCAGGAAGTCTACTTGAGAAGTCAGACTGAAAACAGGGCATCAATTACATAAGCATCAGAGAAAGAACACTTTTCAGAAGAACGTGTGATGGCATGTTCTCCACTTCATCTGAATTAGACTGTCACTACAGCTATCATGTGTCAGACTGCAAGCAGAAATGGCTTAAAACTAGTTGAATGCTATTTTTTGTTTGTTTTAACCCTTTTGACCCTCATGCTTAATTTGAGGGAAAAAAACCTGCACGCATGTATGCATGCCTAAAAAGATACAATAAAGACCATCCCATTTCTCAAAAACGGTCTTCCAAAATTAACTGCCAAGCTTTCAAAGGCCACGTGCATTTCTGCTACACAGCCCACGTTCATATTTGCAGATGGATGAAAGTACATTTCACAAATGCACCCGAACCAAGGCCCATAGCCTGTTTTTTCTTTTTTTTTTGTTTTCACATCACCATTTACTGCATTATCTAGCGTAAGGCCAAGAACTTGGAATGAAACCTCTTACAGTTTTTATACTTCTCAGCCTCTAGAGGCTTGTGAAGATGCCTCTGCAGCTCACTGGCATGATCACTTAGCTGATGCAAGCACACCCCATCTTATGTTGCAATTGCTAGTCTTTGAGTTCACTTAGTTTTGAGCCAAGTGATTCAGTCCCTTTCCTAAACATACTATGAGGAACAACTGGAGTTTACCAACCATTTAGGATATACAGACAGAATACCAGGTAATACCAACAGAGTAAAATATGTTTCTTAAGAAAAACTTCCCCCCCAGATGTGTTTTTTACAACAGAGTATAAAATTACTCATCAGAAAATCTGGAATACTCACCAGCAAGTTTGTTTCTTGCTCAGCTTCAGGCATGTAGGGATACTGAATGTAAAACATGTCATTTCGCACCATCTTTTTCCTCATTCTGCAGGGACCCTCAGTCATCTCCAACATCCACTTGTCAAGATGGGAGCCAATGGGAGGACCCCACAAACCTCGCTCTCGTAGTAACTCGTATTCAATCTGAGACCACTCTTCCGTCACGTATTTTAACGCATTCTGCTGACGCTGAATACAAAAACATTTGTATATGCATCAGGAGTGATGCTTTTAAGCCTGTCTCTGATGTGAGCAGAGACATTTTCACTACACTACAGAAAAATCTTTAATAATTCATAATTCTAGTAGCATTTTCTAGTATGCCTTAATGAGATTTCCGGTGTCAGTTACCATAAAAGCAGGGTTCTTATTGTAATCTTCTCCACAAAAAAGGCAGAAAAAGAAGTCAATAGCTCTGCTTTTGGTTTGTATTGTTAATTGAATTTATTTCTAAATGACAAATATGAAAGAAATGTAACACTAATCCACTGATTCTGAAAAAGTATTTTTTAAGAATGAAACAAAAATTGTTATGGAGGCCCCCCTGCCTGTATTTAAATTGGAGAAAGAAGTTAAATGAAGCAAAGTTTGGAGGGCGTTTTGTGTTGGGTTTTTTTTAAAAACTAATTGCTTTCAATGACTTGTTTCTCTCAGAAGCTGATTTCTTAAGATTTATAGCACACAGCTCAGCAACTAGCTTGAACCAAAGGTCCTTGGGGATGTTTGGAAGAAACCACAGGGTGCAATGACTCCATTCCAGAAGGCACAGAGCAGCCACTTTCTATGCCTGCATGATTTGGGAAAGGTACCATAAAATTTTCTTTTGTGTTACTATCAACCACAACCAGATCAAATTCCTCATTTGTTTATTTGATTACATTTAAAAAAAACCTTAAAAACAACAACTATATCAAAACATTCAATCATTTCACCAATGATGACCTAGTATTTTACAAGCCCCAAACTGAGAAATGGGATCAGTATAACCTAACAGGTCAAAATATCAGTGCCAGGTAATTAATCCTCTGAACCATACCTCCTGATATTCCTTATACTGCATATCAACCAGGTCCCGAACCACTGCGATGTGAGTAAACATCCACTGCGAAATTTCCTGATACAAAGGTAAGAGGACAGATTGAATAACACTTTATAAAAGACGACTTTGTTTGAATGAAAAGTCTATGAATATATTACCTTGCTAAACTTGATCACAAAGGATCGTTTCTTAAAAAAAAAAAACCAAACAAAAACCAAACAGACTTAGGTAATGAATTTCAAACTACTGCATGCAACAGTATTTAAAGTTTTGTTTCTCTTCTTTTAGAGGCAGTAAATTAATGTACAGTATGTCCTTTAAAAGAAACCGGCAAAAATTTGGAATACATTCCAAACACACAACTAACAGTTCAGAACATTCCCAAACAGCCAAAGATTGGCACTGACAAATATTACTACTTTCCCCTACTTCCTTTCAAGTAATCTTTTGTGGATGCTACCTAATTTGCTGGAAATCCTCAAGACACCCAGCACTCTTCACTCTGTACCTCAATACACCTTTTTTCGCTTATTTCTCCCCCTACTGATACAGCCAGTAACGGTTCCTGTCAGCTCAGTTTGTGAGTTTCTTCCTTCTCATTTTAATGTGTATGCCTGCTCACCAGGAAAAGGACTGAGAGCACTGAGATTTCTTTATTTTAGCAAAGCCACTGAATAATTTTCACATCAGAAAGAGAACTGGCAATGTATTTTTTTCACAGGACACAAATTCCTGATTAAGTCAACAGGAGCTATACATTTCCTAGTGGCAGGAATACACTCGCCCCGCCTTGACTCGCCATCTCCCCAGTGTTTCAAGAGCTAAATACGGTAAGAACTCAATCCTCCAAAACTGTCAAATTCCTCTTTTTCCTTTGTTTTCAACGCCTCAAATACTTTATACTAACTCTGTGCAATACCCCACCAGGTACTGTCCTGCTGAGAGCACCCCTGCTGGGCTACTCTGGTCTAACTTACTTTTTTTTTTTTTAAAGCAAGCAGGTTTGCAAGGTGAATGTCCAGTTCTACCATCACATATTGTTTTGCTGAACTCTGTCGTACGATAAAAACAGTGCAAAGCAGAATTTGTTTAGTTATGACGCATACATATTCATGCAGGGTTTTTCCTAAACCACATGATCTTGAGGGCAGGATGGAAAAAAGGACAAGCATCTAGCTCACAGCTTCCATTTCAGAATTGCAAACTGAATTTAAGACCCAGACTAACAAAGCGATAAAGCATATGTGTAACCAGAAGGAGGTGAGCAGTCTCACCAACAACAAACAGTTTAACTCTTGGCCTAACGTTACAGATATGCAGATGCACCTACTAGATTAGGACACAAAGAAGCAAGATGCCCGGTCTGGATATTCAAAAAGGGGAATGACAACCAAGCACCAGGTTGCACTTCACACTCTGCAGGATTCCTTACACTGGGATATTTACCGCAAACCCTGAACGTACCTTGTTGGATTTTAGACTGCGTGGTATTAATTGACAGAAGTTACCTGTGTAGAGAGGTTGTGTTTATTGAGCCCGCTCTCCTTGCGGCTTCTCCTGGAACCAGTTAGTTTAGAGAGGCCGAACCCACTGCTAACTCTTGAAAGTTTGGACTGCGTGGTTGGAACCAAAGCCTCCCCTCTACTGATGCATTTCTTCTCATGAGCTGAAAAACAGAAAGAAAGTGTTGGGACCACTTTTTAGATGCATTTTTTTTTTCATCCCCCATTATAGCTGTTTTTTTTAAATAGAATAACCTTTTCTGCTGCTTTGAAAAGGTAAGTGTTTTGAGGATTGGGGCTGTGTGTGTTTTTTGTTTGTTTGGGGTTTTTGTTCTTATTTCTTTGTTTTAAGAGTGCCCAGCAGCACTCATGTTCGTGTCAAACGTTCACGACTTGTACGCAGAAAGATTCCCAGGTGAAATATGGGAATCGCTTGCATTTTGAAATAAAGCATGACAAACAGATTTGTTACTCCTTTTATCGACTATCAAAATCAGGGTCCACGCACTATGAATTCTGTCCTCATCTGAAGAGGTGAAAACCAGCTACATATAAACAAAACCATCACCTCGCCTCTTCTTCTCTACCCCCGCCAACTTTAATTTTGTTGATTTACATCTCTTAAAGAACAAATGGGCATTACAAAGAAGGGAGACAGTGTCTGGCCAAACACTTTTTTCTTGAAACGGTTACAAAGATAACAGAATTTATATCATTTATGTTATAAACAGCAGCCAGTAGTGAAAAAAAAAAACCCTGCAGCTGAACACTGCATCTCTACCCAAAACAGAGTTACAACATGACTCCACTAACCAATCTGGCGGCAAGGCACGCTACATTGAGCAGAGAAGCTAGGTGGGCCTACTGCATCTTTTTGTGCACATACAGCCATGCCAGTTGACAGTCAAGTCCACAAGACTGGTGTGCTTACTTTAAAACTGAAGTAAAAAAAAATATCTCAGTTTAGTTCAACTCTCTCAACAATTTAACATTCTCCTGATACTCGCAGATGGTACTTTTTATCAGTTACCTTCGACTTAGAAAGTACATGTTCACGTTCCTCACGCTTTCTTTTTCTTCTTTTAAAACTACTACTACTTTCTTATAGCAATAATTTCTCCAAAGATCCTTCACTCTACGCAGAATGTTCCTGCAAATATACTGACTATCAGGGAGATACTGGAAAACTTGAGCAAACATCAGCCAGGAACAAAGCACATCTAGAAATACAGAGACCGCAAAAACAAGTATTCCAAGTTTCCAAGATTGTTTTCTGTACATCCAGGTTAACCTCAGTTACTTCAGAGCCACGTCATCAAAGGAGTCATGTCTACAGAATTTTATTATCTGCTGTCTAAATTCCTGCTAACTCAGTCCAGCAACGGTTACACAGAGCTAACTTGTGCTTAACTTGTTGTCCACCAGGATTCCCAGGTCCTTGTCCTGCAAAGCTGTTTTCTATGCTGACCAGATTTCCCAGCCAAGAAGAAGTCGTAGTATCACTGCTGCTAGAGAAGGACGGCTCGGTCACACATTTCCAATCATCTCACCAGACCGAGCGCTTGCAGGCTGCGCCCAGCATGCTTGAGGAGGGTCCCCCTTCCCCGCCTGGCACATCCAATCCTGAGAACAGTAGCACAGGTAACCCCAATCCAAGTGCTCGTGGAAAGGAGCTAAATGAACCCATCGCTGTATTCCACAATACGCTATTTGGTGTGCGCTGACTCACAAACACAGCGCCCTGCTGAGAGCACCGACAGTGCTGAATAAAGGCCCTGTGTGCAGCGGAGTGTAAGTACATCCTATACATGGTAGGGCTTCTGAATGAGAGATGTTAAACGGTGATAGTTTAGAGTACTTAATGCTACACAAAAGCTAAGCCCATATTAAAACATCCAGCGCCTACAGTTCACTTCAGGGAAATCTACCAGTCAGGACAGATTACACTTACCCAAATGATTCTGCCAACACTTCAAACTTGCTTCCTCAATAAAAGGTCTTGCAACAGTTATATCCACTTGGCCACGATCATTGACAGGTAGCGTCACTTTGAAAACTTCTTCTAAAACCTGTTTTTTACTATGGATCAGCTCTGTCCACACTCTGTTTATGGCTTTTAAAAGAAGCTGGCGACCTGCATAGGTACAAGATGACAAACAGCAAGCTCTCTATGGTGCTTAATAGAACTGGTATTTTTACAGTAGTGAACTGAATAATTTCTGCAATTGTACTCTAGTTTCTTCCCCTCTTGCATGACCTGTGAAAGGCCAGACTTTGTCATTTCTATGCTATCATAAAGTATCTAACAGTTAATTTCGTCATTTTCTTTCTCTGTGAATCTGAAACACCATCTCCAATTAGTTGTGATTCTTCTCCCACATCTGTTAACAAAATGAGATTCAAAAAATCTTACAGAAGTATATGTCTATAAGCACATACATAATTCCATACATACATCACACTTTAATATTTTTACATGACTGTGTGCATAAGAACACACCTGCATAAATATTTAATATATGCATGTCAGAAAAAAATAATATCACAGAATCCTTTCCTCCACAGCTAGTTCACAACTTCCCTTTGAGTGAAAGATCCTGAGGATGCCACTGAATAATACTTCTTACAGCTGATACCAATTATTTCTTACCTACGCTCATGTAAGATCGGATGATACAAAACCACGATGCACACTTAAAACGACCCATTTCTATTGTATTCAACTCAGCGCATATAAAGCAGTATTTCTAATTCTGGTGCGCATCCAGAAAACAATGAAAAGCTCTCACTATTTTAACAAAACAGTAACTTATCCTGGATATGTCTGTCTTGGTATTTCTAATTGGTTTTTATCTATTTTTAATATATTTTAGACACACCACCCCTGCACACACCCCCTCAACCCTAAGAGTAACTGGGGTAAAAGATTAGTGATATAATGCCATACAGAAGTGAGAGCAGCAGACATCTGTGGCTTTGTCAACCTCAGGTTACCTTCACTGACATCTTGATTGTAGACTCCATCTGGTTCTATATCAGAGGGGATCATAATGTGCCAAGTAGTCATCCTGGCTTCGGCTTCCAATCCAAAGCCATCAACGTTGCTACAAATACACAATGAATTAACAATAACCAGGGAAAAAACCCAAACAGCTACAGCATTTGATTCCCTGTGACAGTATCACAAAGATTAATATGTGCTACTACAGCAACATATCTTCACTTCTGTCCACTTGAATTCTAGTTATCTGCAGTCACAAACTGAACTGAAGGTTTATGAAAAATGACATGCCATGGATACTGATGACGCTGGAGGAAGATGGTAATATTGGAAGAAACACAAAACAAGCCACAAATGGGGATCATCAAGGTTTCTGCTGATGATGCTTCCCAAGTGTCTTTAGATGAAACACAAATTGTACATCTTTTTTGGAAAGAAAAATCGAAAATGCCAGGCAGACATTTGCAGCTATGCAGAAAAGTAGGTGTCTACAGCATTTGTCACGGGCATCTGATTAAATGCCTGACTAGACTTATTCAATGCTATACATCCAAGCATTAAGATAAGGAATTTGTACGAAATGATTCAACGGACAATAAATCTAGTGACAGGTCCCTTTGACTATTAATTACTTAGCACCAGTGTTTCTTTCTACCTTGACAATATTTCAAATTATCAAAGCATAACAACAAAATGGTTAGATAAGCACTTGTGTCAGTATTTGAAAACACCTCTGCAAGAGGAGGTAAGAATGTTCTCTATACCTGGGCTCTTCAAACCTAATTTTGTTTCGAAATGAATCACTTAAGCTTGCTTGCATTTCACTGGCTGCAAAATTATAAACAGTTATCCAGAACTTGCTGACTTATTCGCAAGGTGCGTGTCATTACTGAGAGAGAACAGGTCATTTTAACACTTCACGGCCCTGGTTCAGGAATGAACTTCTCTCTGAGATACTTACCTTCCCACGTGCAGATTAATCAAGCAGTGAGCTAGGCAGCTGATGAACTCTTGATCGTGATTTCCAGGCCCCAAAATTAAGTTTCTGTTCACAGTAAGGACCCTTAGGGAATCAAGGAGAGCCACTTGCTGAGGAACAGTTTTGTGTGGCCTTGAGAACTGATACAAGATGGTCCTGTTCAGGCAGTGATAAATAGCATCCAGTGATAGTCCCTGAGATCTTCTTTTTGACTGATGTGAAGTAAAAAAGACATGATCAGATAGTAGCAGAAAATCAATTCACTGGCACCAAATCTTTCCCTGAATTCACGCAGGCTCAGTTTTCAAAATCAGTATTTTACTAAAAGCATCAATCCCACGGATTTCAAGGACTGAAATTACATTAATTTATGATACATTTATAATTCTAACACCTATAAAGACACTGCTGATTTCTAGCAATAAAAGTCTTCTAACAATCTCCAATAAAGTGCATGAGGAATCTTCCCTTAAGTGTCAAGGTAAATTTAGAAAGCTTCCAAAAATTAATGTGAGGTAAATTTCATTGGTTTTTTGGGGGGATTTCTTAAAAACTATGTCATCTAAAGGCAGTTTTTACTCAAGTGCCCCATATTAAAACACTCCACGCTGACAAGATGTGCTAGGAAAGCTCAGTGAAAGAAAGAGAAAGCCTGGGGAAGAAAAGCATACTCCTGTGCTGACCTGACAAGCATCGCTAGCATGTTGCTTGGTCGAGGTGTTCCATGGATTTTAACATAACCTGTGAAAATGTTTTTGCAAGGAGGCTAATAGAAGAACACTGTTACCTGTGCAATGAGCTGGATTATGAAGTCCACAAGAAGTTTGGATTCTTTGTTGAACATGCCCTGCCAAAGCTTATCTACCACACGCTGTGTAAAATAAAACACATTGTTCACCAGCACTTGGTAGCTTCCTCCACTCGTTATAGGCAAAGATGCATCTTCACCTAGATAATAAAAAACCCCAAAGTTTTCTTCACTTACTAAAAAAACAAAACACATCTACATGAATACATTTGCATTAGTCTGTGCTTTCTAGACTTCTGGAGAAGAGAAAACGACTCAGTCAAAGGAAAAGCTAAAACCTCGTGGCTTCTCTACAATGATCTTTGACAGTAACCAAATGTTTGAAATTGACAAAGACCAAAAAAGGAGGGGCTGGGGTAGGAAGAGTCCAGAAGAAATGGAACTCCCATGATCCCGAGCATCGTATTTATGTATGGTCCTCTTTTTCAACTGGAGCTGCATGTGTACAGAACTACCTGTAGCTATTTTACATCATACTTTTGCTTTTTCAAAAAGAAAAGAACTTTTTAAAACACCCTGAAATGACAAGTGATATCAGCTGGTATCACTTCTCCCTCACTGTACTTCACCCAATAAAACTGAGTCAACGTGCATCAGCTGCATGTATGCAAATGTCACTCCAGCTATATTAAGAGAAGCTTGAAAAGTGCAAATGCTTCCATTAAGGGGAAAAAAAAAGTAAATATCAGTAGTGGTGTCGATCTTGCTGGAAGCTGACCTACGTTTATTCACTGGTTGCCTCATCCGCACATAAAGCAACCGACAGCATCGCAGCTGGAGGAAGCTGAAAAAACCTTGAAGGAATGCCTGGGGAAACCGAAGTCCAGCTCCTGGGCCGCACAGAAGGACTTGTAAGGGCAGGAGACTCTTCTGAGAACCTGACTGACCCAAAGCTTCATGTAACATGATACTGGCTTAATTTTATTAATGTACTGCACTCAGAGAAAGACAAATCATTGCCGTGGCAAGAAAGCAAGAGCCTTACAAGCACTTTTGAACAGAAACGCATGCTGCTCCACGACATCTAGGAAGGAGACAGAGCAGACTGAGAACTCCTGGGAAGTCCAGCAGGCCACCATGAAATCTGACTGGAGCAGCGATACTCCTACAGGCCACTTCATGATCATCTAAATCCATATTCTGGTGGGACAGTCTACACTACTGACATCCAAGTTATGAGCTCCTAATTCTCTTCCTGTCCATTTATTACCTGGATCAATGGAGTGCTAATCTGAAAGGTTTTTTCTGGGGTGGTGCATTCATAATGAAACTACAGTAGGAGGAAATGGAAACAAGGCTAACTTTTAAAAACCAAAGTCCCACCTGTGATAAAATTGACAAAAGCTCCAGGTCCTCTACCAAGGCAAGAAAGACAAGAGAGATGATGCAAGATCCAGTTTCAGTTCTTTTTGATGTGATTGCAATTTGTCTGGCTTACATATCCAAAAGATTCATGCCATATAGTTTTTTTTTAATAACCTATTTTACAGCTTTAGTGCAATCAAAATAGTGAGGGAACATGCAAGCACAGCAACACTGTTTACACATTATAAGAAAGGAAAGAGCAAGGAAAAAAACCAAAGACAATCAAGTTGTAGCAAAACAAGACACCAATAAAGAAAAAGCTAAATAATCAAACCCCTTTGCTTAAATCAATAAATTGATAATTAAACTTTACTATATTACCCAATAAAACATCAGCTGCAAGTAAGTGGTCCATCACACCATCCAAAACGTACGTCTGAAACTCCTTCTGCTGTGTTCGTGTTGATCTTTCAGGGGAAGCCTGATAAAAGAAATACAATGTTAAGGTAACAAATATCTCTCAGTGAGCAGAAAGATGGAGGTGAATTTCTCTTCTCTCAGCTCTCGTGAGCTATGTTTTTTTCCCTCTGAACATTCTGTCTCAAGTAAAAAGTCTTGGCTTAATCTAAAACGTTCAGAATGCACGTTCAGTATACCTTGGCTATATGCAGTCTTACAGAGTGGGTATTATTCCTATTTAAATCCAGTAAATTTATCTTCTGCCATAACAGGAACTGGAAAAGAACACATTCTGAAAAGATGCACAAATCTCTAACTAAACATACGGTTAAGCTGTGATCTCCTCAGTTCACACAGTCAACTCCTTGTGTAAAAAAAATGAGTAAATGGGACAGATCAAACATGTAATTTGATCATAACTTCTCTGTGGGGTTCTGCATATTACTATAGCAGTCTTGGTACAGTCATGGAATAGATGGATGTGTTAAACCTTCTTAATTTCCTTTGCACTTAAAAGGGAAAAGCACTTTATCACTTCATGTTGTTTGATGCATACATAATCATAGCCAGCTGAACGAACCGCTTAAACAGTCCTAGAAAGCAGCATAACATTAAGTCAAGGTGCTTTGTCTTGCCCTGTAATAGTTTAGCAGTGTGTACATATCCAATTCTCAATGTTTATGCTAAGGATCCAGTATCATTGACGGTGATAACAGATTAAAACAGCAGTAAAGCAACTCCAAGCAATTGAACATGGCCTCAAATCTGCTTCCTGACATCTGCGTATAACTGCATCTCTTGATAATTCATTTTTTGCTTTGTGATAGCAAAGAGATGCCCAACTGCCCCCAGAAATGTATTAAGAAATATATAAGCACAGTCCAAATTCCTGTAGCTATCAAAAAAATCAGGGAGACTCAGCAACACATAGACAAGATCGAAATAGGCAAGTCAAGGGAGAATGTGAACTGACATGAACTGCACATTTCAAAGTATATTGTCTGAAGAAGGTATGGGCAGTTAAACACTAACTGTACTTCTCATTCCTTGCCTCATTATTAACAGAAGGATGCTTTCTGCAGGTGTCACAAACTTTAAAAGATAATTTACAGGAAGATAACACAGTTAATTTTGTGAATTTTTATAGCATACGGTGCCATATGTCCTGCGACTTCTTTTTATCTAATATCAATAAACCAGAAACCTTTATAATTCTGCAGGGATTTACAGGGATTTTATATTTTCAAAGCCAATGCAGCTGTCATGGTCTGAAAGGTGTTTAACAAATGAATCATACTCCACAAAAATAAAACGTGAAGAAAGCTACTACTTCTCATGCTGTCACTGTTGAATATCTAGTATTGTGATCCATTACCTGTGTTTCCACACAGAAGGAGGTATTGGCTAAGATGCCAAAACAAGATTATGGCTGCTGTAAAGTGAGGACAAAATAGAAATAAAACATTGACACGGCATGTTCAGCAACTAACAGAGCCATTTGACTGGCCAAATGAAAGTTAAGGAGCCAGAAACAAAAGCAGAAGTTGGGCTGTGGTGTGGAGGGCAGAACAGAGCACAGAAAGAAAAAAGCCAGGCAACCAGCATGCAGACTGTCAGCTCAAGCACCTGAGATGGTCACCAACACACAAATGCTGAGGGGACAGGGAGGCGAACTCCAGAAAACATACTGGAAGGCTGAATTAAACCCTCTGCGTTGTCTTTCTTAGGTTTTCCAAGTTGCTAGAGGTGAATAAACTACTATTTATGAGACAATAGTGTTCCTTCCCCCCCTTTATTTCATGACAATTTACAGGATTCTGATGAATCTCAGGTGGTTACTCCTCTAACTCTGAAAGGTAAGTAAGGGAAAATACTTCAGGAAATGAAGTGTCATAGTAAGTTCAAATAATAAAAGAAACCCCATAACACAAAAAAAAAAAAAATTCAAAGAAACTGTACCTCTAGTAGAAGATCTACCAGTGGAGTCTGTTTGCTGGCTGGTGTGAGACATAAGTTATCAATTATCAGCACGCGCATGAAGTCAAACACAAACTTCTTGGCAGGATGGTTGGTTAGGTATGTCTTGGTGCCAACATTGCAGTATTCCGACTGGCTCCTGTTCATGCCAGAATCAGCTGCAAAGGCTTTAAATTCTTCAGCTGGGGACCCAACTTCATCATCAAGATCAGTGACCTGTGAAAAACAGCATGTTAAAATTCACTTCACATTTTGCTTCTTAAGAAGCTTTTTACAAGATTATTATGTTCAGGATCAGTTCCTTAATACAAAACAGGAGAAACAATCAAATTCTAGTTTCAGATTCCCAAGGCAAACAATAAACAGTGAAGACTGGCATGAGTTATGTGAGCTAGAGATCACATTTTGCATTTGCTTACCAACAAGGAATACTTCAGCAGTTTCTAGATACTTTGCAAAAATAAGTTTTTTCATTGCAGAAACGACAAGTTTTGAAAAACTTATTAACCAAACCAGTTAAAATAAAATCAAGACAGAAGCCAACTAAAAAAGGCCATCAAGCTTACATGACAGAAAACAAAAACAGGAACTGAGCCTTTTTTTAGCACAATCCCTTCATCAGAGTGCAGTTACGGGTAAACCAGTTTCCCAAAATCTAAAAAAAACCCAAACCCAACCCACAAACCGAAAAAAAAGAGGGGGGGGGGAAGAGGTGTCTCTACATCTTTCTGACAAACAACCACCTATGAGGGGCTAGCTCTTCTCATGTAACAAAAGCACAAACAGTAACGAAAGCTGTCAAATCCAAAAGCGTGACTGTTTTCATGTAACGGCCCCCTGCAAATGCAAGAGGAGACAATATGATTTCTCTCAATAGGCTTATCGCATCACCAGCTTACATGTGAAGTAACAAAATGTTTTGAACATTTGGTCTGCTTCAGTGGGAGAGTTTTCCCAAGAAATTACGAGAAGCCCGAACATACTCTTTCTGGTTTTAATGGCAATCTCAGAAAGGCTGAAAGATCAGTTAAGATTTTCTCTGAAGGCAGAATTTGGGTTGTAGTATTTTGTTGCAGAAACCTGGCTGTTAGTCATCTATTTCAGAAGGGATTAGATTAGTTCTATACATTCGGGCAGAAGGAAATGCTAGAGGAATAAACCAATTTGGAGTCAAGAGAGCCCTCACACAGCAAAGAGCTCAAGCTGTCAGGCAGCTACACAAAGTTTCAAGGGACCTAGTAGTTAAAGTAAAACCTGCTCAGACACACAAGACTCAATCTAAAAACTCTATACAGGTGAACGCCAAAGGAGCATTACCAGTTTGTAAGTGGCTTTTTTTTTGAGAGAGCTCCTAGCATCTACTTCAAGTGCGAGTCTAACTTAAAAGCAAAATAAACTATCTTTATGAGAGACTCATCAGCATGCACCATTAAAAATTGATCTCCCACTTTTATTGACAACAAAAAGATAGCATGCCACCAGTGAGTATTTTCCTGAAGTATTTTATCACACCCTCCCTAGTTCTAGCATTTGACAACCTGTAGCCTAACTATCCTTCCACGTTCTTAGTAAAATTCCTTTTAGATGTTGGCTAACAATAACTGTTTTCTTTCCGTGCATATTCTAGAAGTAGTATCATTTGTAAATTACACTAAGCTCAAAGAATACCTCAAGCAGCAATGCAAGCAAGGTTGAATTCACACTCTCTCCTGGTTTGAACTCAGTTCCAGGTAATACAAGATCACCGTTCTGTGGTTAAGCCACAAAAGAAGAAATGGGAAGTGGGAGGAAAAAGAAGGCTGAGATTTTATCACATCCTCCAGAGTAGAGGGCTGAAAGCACAGGCTGACTCATTCTCTTTTGCTTTTGTAAATGTGAGCTAACATTGTTCATACGACTGAAAATAACAATCCACTAGAAAACAAATAAACTGTGTACATTCCACCTAAAACTCAGCCTCTGACATCACTGCACAGCAACTGCCCTTTAGTTGAACATGCACTTTTCTCATTTCCAAAACCCAACTACAAAATATCCAGCCCAGCCTTTACAACAACCTCTTTCCATTTTACCTTTATATGACTGTTAATTGGTAAATCCTCAAAAGTAACATTTACGGAAAAAACAAAACAGCTAACTAGTTGGATTTCCTACCATCTCAGAGTAAGGTCGTATGTTGAAAGGAAACACTGTTGCTGCCAGCGCACACAGGAACTCTGGACTCATCCACAAGGAAATGAGGTCTGGCACATTGTGATACAAATATCTAAAGAACTGCATCAAGGTGACTGGATATTCTCGAAGCCAAGAGCCTTCTTCTTCTGACTGCCAAGGCTGGGTTGAAAAACAAACAGCACATTAGCACAGATGGCACTAATTGAAGAACACTTATTTCAGAAAGGAGCTACAGGAAGAGGAGCTGTAGGGTTAAATATGCAACCAAATAAATACATTGTCAAACATGCAATGAAACACGTGATCAAAGATGGGGCCAAATGGGATCAACCAGGTGGACAAACACTTGTTCAAGCAGAGCAGAAATAAGTTACTGAACACGTGGCCAAGCACATGACCAAGTATGAAAACACATCTAGAACATGTCAAATGTGTGCTGGAGCACTTGTCAGAACACGTGGCCAAATACGTCTAGGACACATAACTGAAGACAGTGTCCAAACATGTGACCTAAGATCTGATCAAACAAGTGACAGAAAATATGTTCAAGCACATTGCAAACATGTGACAAACCTGACCCCATGCGACAGAACATGCGTCTGAGCACGTCACCATACGATGAACACTTGACCAAACATGTGACCAAATACATGGCTAATCTTGCCTCCAGAATGTGTGGCAATTGAACAAGCCACCACTTCTAACAAACACATAAACCACACGTCCAAACCATGTGCCTGCAACAGGTGACAACAGAACATGTGATAAGAGAACACGTGTCCAAGTCATCACAAAAATGTGACTGAACATGGCAGTGTGCCACCATATCATA
This sequence comes from Chionis minor, assembly GCA_013398295.1. NCBI lineage: Eukaryota > Metazoa > Chordata > Aves > Charadriiformes > Chionidae > Chionis > Chionis minor. The sequence continues at coordinate 1,093,199 of VZSF01000627.1, forward strand.
AATACATGAGAAACACACAGCAGATCGTGATGAACATTACAACAGGACATGTGATGATAGAACAGGCTGGAAGAAGTTGCAACCACATGATGAAATGTGATCAGACACATGACTGAACATGTGATAAACCCACAGCAGTAACACATGGTAGCCTAACACATGACAGTAACGTATGCCTGAGCATGTGTTTGAGCACATCACAAACAGGACACTGGTCATGCTTAAAACACATGACTGACCATACGATAAAGCATGTATCCTAACATGTAATGATTCAAAAAATGTTGGTAAATATGACCTGACTCATGTAAACCCAAAAACGTCATGGCACATGTGAACATACACCTGACGACACCGCACAAGACAGCATGGCAAGAGACAGCACATGTCTTTGAGCATGTGAAAAAAGTGTCCAAACCGGTGAGGACCAAACACATGACAGAACAGGTCACCAGCAAAAGACAGAACACATGACAACAGAAATGTGTACCACAGCAGGTCATGTACTCATAACCAGCATACAAGTCCAGAAGACACTTCTGAACGTCTTAACGTTGGAGAGACAAGCCAGCAATGCTGCTCAGGGCGTATTGCAAACACATAACCACACAAGCAACAACCGAATAGGTGCCGCTTTTCAAACATTTCATGAGATAATTTTCAGCAGATAACACACTCTGGCTCCAAGGAAATACAAAATTTTCCCACTGAGAAACCAACTTTCACTACTCTTGACATCAGATTCATAGATGAGAAGACAACACATTTTTCTGGCAGTAAATTCATTTCCTCCAGCATGTGGCTACTAATAGTCAGGGACTTCTCTGCATGTAGAAGGTTCATGCACGAAATCTGCAACTTGCAGAGCTCTGAGCAGATGGGATATAGTGTCTCAAACATTCCCTCACAATATTAATCAGGAAAGAAATTCAACGATCTCTGCCAAGGGCATTTTATCCTTCTGCTTTCCTGTTTTGTTTTAATTGCAGCAAAACACAAAGCCCAGCCTTTTTGTGAAACAGTAGCATTAATTTCATGACCACTAGTTATTCTACAGATACTGAAAAATAAAGTAAGATAGATTAACCCACTGACAATGATGGTCTTCATCCAAGTATCACAAGCCTAACTCACAGCCAGGTTTGTCATGACACTAACAAAACCTCAACTTCTCTAATTTGTCTTTTGACCACATGGCAAACTCTAATAATTCTGCATATTCAAATACAAGCAAAATTTTTTATGCTTACAGAATTCAGCATGCTCCTCAGCATTCCCAATAGCAAGAAGGCAGCTTCTGTGCAAACACTGTGTATTGAAGAGGTAACGGTGCCACACGAGGCAGGAACTCCAAATATGAATGTCCAAATAGAGTCTAAATCAAACTGTAAGAGGTGAAAGAAAAGAAAGAAGACATGAAATAATCACTTTCTCCTGTGCAATTCGATATTGCTTTTTATTATACCTACAATATGCTCATTTGGCAGTATCTAAACAATGAATTGTTTCACATCCTCCAAATTTTATCCCCAAAAGCTTCATATGAAGGCCACGTGTCACTGAAGAAAATTCCTTCCAACCATGGGCTTGCATAACTGCAACTGTCACCTTCTCAAAGCTTTTAAGTGTTTCGAACCAAGTGACTTGCCAGGGAAAGTGCTGCACAACCACTTCAGTTTACTTCCACTCACATCTAGAAGTAAAACCCACACAGTATCTCACAAAAAACCCAACCCAAAACAAAACAAAAAAATAAAAAAACCCCACAAATTTCATTTTCCAGCATGTCCAAAAAGTTAAATCAATAATAAAACAAAAAGCACAAAGTACCCACCTCTAGCATTAAGAGTGCTACTGCTAAATATTTCAAGTAGTTGAATTTAGTTTTGATTTAACAGTGCTCTACTTCAATGCTGTAAGCAGGAGATGAGCTCCATGACTCTACTTCACTGTGGCATAGTGCTGAATACTCTGTCAAGTATTCCTCTTGAGAAAACAGGCAGGCAGAATACCTTCTGGTCTGAAATCTTTACTTTCCATTTCCCACCGACAAATAACTGTTAGCACTGCATCCATCCTAAACAGGCACCTCATCTATCTGAATTGTGGCTTTTCTTCATACAGCACTATACTAAGGCTTCCTAGGACTCTGTTGTAGACCATACGATATCTACTCATTTACATACAGTTAAAACAAGTCCAAAATCAACCTGTTCTGAATAAGAACAATAAACATTTTCCAGCAACAACCAAGATGCCTCCCTACAAAACCACTGAGATTTTCTGAAACAAAAGCCGCCTTGTTTTGTCTGTAACCTCGTGAACTCTTTAACACAACTGCCCACTTCAATCAATGACTAAATCAACAACAACAAAAAAACAAAGCAAAGAAAGCAAGCAAAAAATCATGCCACCTTCAATGCACACAGCATGCCAGCTCATTTGATCCCAAAACAGACCAGAAAGATACCAGTGAAAGCTGTGCCATAACAGACTGGCTTCCATATACTCCCACAGTACCTTGTCCTCCCACCCCAAACCGCTCAGCACTGAACACCACACGGTGACTGTGAATCAGCTGCAGAGAAGGCGGCTGGGGGGGCCTGGTTAATCCAGTATTTTCTTTCATGACAGACAGAATTACATTTATATCTTACTAGATAATCCCTACCTGGCAACCCCGATTACATCGGCTGCTGATGACAGGTGCACTGACCTGCAGGTTTTCGGGCAGTTCAGTGACTGGCTGCTGCAGGAAAAGGGCCATGAGGAGGAAATAGAGTGCAGGTACATTAGTGTGCTTTGGGAGAAGGGACTGCAGAACAGGAAAGCCTGGGAAGTGACAAGCATCCCGATTAATCTCCCGGACTGTCGATCTGCCACCAGCACTCCTGCCAACATTGAACCCTATGATAAAAAAAAATACAAAAAGCCAACAACGTTAGTAGGGAAATGCCTATGAAGTTCACTATTACTCAAGAAGTGAACTCAAGAGCGTACCTTCTCGTAAATTAACACTGTAAAAAATGAATGCATGCATACAGACTATCACACACATATTATGTAATTCTGCTTCAGATGTCTACTTTTTTATCAATTAAAAAAATGGAAACGATTGCCTTTCAGTACCACACAGACGATACTGCTCCATACAGACTGCCTAATGCTACTGTACACACACACACACATCCATTTTCTGACTGTGACCACAATTTCAGATGTAAACCACTCAAGATTATGAAAAAAGGTATTTCGCTGGCTGAGAGGCAACTATCACCTTAATCTCAGTTACAGATTTATATTACCAAGGAGTAGTCCCACGGCCCATTTAAATTGATGGGCAGCTAATTTTGTTTCCTGTGTCTCAGGGGCATCTTGTTTCAGCTGTTTTATTACTGATTAATCAGCTGGTATCAAGCATTAAATGCTCTTATTTTATCTTAAGTGTTGCCAGAGACACAAAACTCACCTTTTATGACCCTGCTTCCTTCATTTTCCTATTTAAAAAAAAAAAACAAAAAAACACACCAGGACAGCAGAAGTGCTTATTTTCCACTGAGGAATGAGGCAGGAAGACAGTTCAGTATCTGCATCAGCACAGACAGTGAGCCATTCTTCTGACACTGCCAGAGATCAAGTTAGTTTTCTGAGGCTCTAATACAGATATTCTTTCTGCCAGAAATTGACTTTTTAAAGAGAAAACATAATACCAGGAATCAGAGGAATGCAATCTTTGCTACAGAGTTGCAGGAATTCCATCAGTAATCTTGAACAAAATGGCTTGTCTTTGTTCTTATGAGAAATCTTGGACCCAATGTGTTGCAATTCATTAAAAAACACAGGATATGAAAATCTGATAATCTGTCACTATCATTTGATGAGACACAAGTTTAAAAATAGCTGTTTGGTCAGAGTGTAGCTTGGATTCAATTAAAGTGACACTATAATAAGAAAAATAGGAAAACTCTACAAATGGTCTCCAAATGCAATTTATAAAGATTTTGTGACTGAAGGAAATTTTTATGTTATTGGACATTTAAAGTGGATACTGAATAAACAACAGTGATCCCGAACATATCAACGGTTTTCAAATTTTAAGGCACATGCATATGCAAAAAATGTTTATTAACTAAAATACAGGACCCTTATTTAGAATTAGCCAAACAACAGATGCTGTGCTATGTTAACAGTGTTTGCACGCATAATACAGTTTCAGAAAAACTGTTTTCCTTAACCTTCATAATTCATTAATAATGTAAAGAACCATCCTGTGTTTCCTAGCTGAATATCCTGAAAACACCGTATTATAGGAAAACACTGTACAAAGACAGACTTCATAGACAGTTTCATTTATGCAAAAAAATAACAAGAGAGCATAAAATACTTTGACAGACTTCAAAGAGACAAAGCAGAAAAAAGCAGACTTTATATTTTCATTTCAGAAAAAGCCTTCTTCCTGAAATAAGATCACTTCAACAACACTTCACCATAATTTCCTTATAATAAACCAATTCAGAAAAATCTTTAGCACAGAAGCAGATCATGTACTGCTGCAACAGAGAGGTGGCTCCTTGTACAGTCATTTTAGGAACAAAAATCAAGTTGAAAGTACTAACAATACCGCTGCCCTGATGTAGAGCCTACTCAAGCTCATGGCAGACTCCCATTTAATGTCAATGGGTTTGAATCAGGGTCTGAATGGACTTCATCCGAAAAGCACTAGCTCATTTTGACTAAAGAAAAAACAGGTCCATGGGAAATAGCTGCTACAATTGCCTACACAGAATTGACATCTGTTATTTCAGACACCTGGAGATGCATTTCAGACAGCTTAGAGATGCTCAAAATGGGTCCTGTAGCACTGAAGCCTTACACACTGAATTCTAGGTCACACAGGGCAACGGAAAGGTCTGACAACCTGGTTAAATGAGGCATTAAGAACCTGCAAAGAAAGTCTTTAATAAGAGCATGCAGGTGTGCAGAAGAACACGGGACAGGGAGAGGAAAAGAAAGGCTGAGATGATACCATCAACACAGAAATTCTCAAGATAGCAAAACTCCAAACTAGCGAATCTCATTGGCAAAGAACTCACTAGACAAAGCAGCTGAGTTACTGCACGATGCTCTATCAGCTGTACACTTAAGATGCTACGCGATGCCAATTCTGCATCTAGCTCACATGTGCCTGCCCACGGAACATACTTAACCTCACCATGGATGGTAGCAGAAAAAACCTGATTAGCTAAACACAGGCTTCACGCAGATGATGAGGTAATACTGAACTACAGTGAAACCTGTGTAATGTCAACTGAAGGGCAGTTTTGTAAAACCACTCCCTTTTGCCTAGGAAATCTAACTCTTGGTTGTAAGAAAAATGAAGTGCAGGTGCACCTAATCACAGCCGACAACAGTAACAGAAAGGACGCAGCTGTCAGACAGGATCCATATCCATACTCCCACCTTGACACACACGCACACGTGCTCCCACACAATCCTTCAGTCCCGAGGGGGCTGCGATACCGTACCTAGCACAGTACCAATCTTATTGGTCAAGACAGAATCCGTCTGATCCAGCCAGCCTCCACCACTGAGACCCTCCTTAAATTTGATAAGGATGGACTGATTACTCAACAGGACCACAAGAATTCGCATGGCTGCCGTGACCGTGGTGGAATGCAGATGTTCTTCCATAAACATCATAATCCAATCAAAACCCAGTGTCTTGACCAGTTCTTCACAAGCCCTAATTAAAGAGGAAAAGAAAAAAAAAAAAAAAAAGAAAAAAAAAAAAAAAAACAATTTACAACATTTTG